>CAJHQP010003656.1:0-64591 GCA_905132765.1 Moricandia arvensis
AAATCGACGTTGAGCTGGAAAGCTTCAAGCCTAGGGTGGTGAACTTGTTTACTCTGTTATCAGCAGCAGCTCTTGCTTTTCGTTTCTACATTTCTTAATTTGATGTATTTATCTATTTTAGAAAGGACAACTTAAATCTTATTATTAATGGTATTAATTATTTTTTATTAAATTGAAAGTCATATCACTAAGACACTAACTATTTAGTAGTTCTTTTCATTTTGGATTGAAAGTTGCGCTAAATCTTAAGTGTATTACTAAGCCTATGCATTTTATCCGTATTTTAAAATTTAAACCAGAATCAAACATGAAAATTTATAAATATCTAGCTGAATTTAAAATTTCTATATTCAAAAAACTAGAAAAAAATCAACCAGTATAGATCTGAATATAAAAAGAACCGACTCTAATAGATTCAATCATATAAGAATTGATTCATACCCGATTTAAAAATAAATATCCAAAATTAATTAATTTATTTTATTTTATATATTTTATTTATATATTTTAGTTTATAATTTGGTTAAAATATATTTTAGTTAGCTTCATTATTCTAATAACATTTTCAAGTAATGTAAAATTTTAAATGTCAAATTTAGTGGTTAAAATGTTTAAGTTCCATTAGTAATAGTTTGTTTTTGCTAATTTTACAAAATTTAAATAAATATAATAAATTTTAGCAAATTTTGTTAGAACATCTGGTATGTTGAGACTTTTCATATTATATACACCTGAATCCGACGTGAATCCGCTATGGATTTGAAAATAACGTCGAAAATAACATATTTCTTATCCATTTTAATTGTAGATCCGAATTGACCCAAATATAAAAAATCAATTTGAAGCGAAAAATTTCAATATGTAAATAAATTTAAATGTTTAGGATCCAAATGAATTGGATCTAAATGTTTTGGATCCTTCCGAAGACCCGCAGAATCTCACTGGTTAAATGGGAGGAAAACAGAGGGCAACATATTGTTTGCAATACGTACGGGTTAAGACATAATTAAGTAATTAACAATTAGTGAACCGGGTAATTTCTCCACCCGTGATTTTAACTGTTTTAACAATATTCGTGTTAACTACAGCTGATTAAACTCCGTTCCACCTCAGCATGCTAATTTACACCGTTGATAGGGTGAAATACTTTGAAGCAAAAAGATTAAAATTTTACTTTTGAACGGTTTAAATACTTTGCAGTAAAAAAATGAAGCTATTGTAGTATTCATGATTTTTTCGACCGTTAGTAGCCGCCAATTTCTTTTCAAAATCATAATATTCCGATAATTACAGTCAAACATTTCAAAACTTATATTTAAGTCATAATAAATAACTTCAAATTTCATGTATCAAAACTGACATTTTAAGACTTTTATTATCACATTAATTGAAAATATACTCATTTGATTTATTTTAAATTATAGGATTTATTATTTTTTGCTTACAAATAATAGTTGGGGAAAGGCTAGGAGATTTAACTCATATATTACCTTTTGGACTTCTTCTCCTTTCACTCTACACCTTCTCCATCTTTTTTCAAATCACTCAACCCTTCGACTAGCTAGATCCTCCCAAAGGATACCCTTTTGGTGTTTTACTTTAAATAAAGAAAACACAAAGTAACCACGTCCATGGCAAATGGTGGCGGCAACAACAACGGTGGTGGAGGCAACAACAACAACGCTGGTGGAGGCAACAACAACAACGGTGGTGGAGGCAACAACAACGCTGGTGGAGGCAACAGCAACAACGGTGGTGGAGGCAACAACAACAACACTGGTGGAGGCAACAACAACAACGGTGGTGGCGGCAACCGCAATAGGACGGTGGAGTTACAGCCTCACCCGGTTAAAGAACAACTTCCCGGCATTCAGTATTGTGTCAACAGTCCTCCTCCTTGGCGTATGTTTTAAAAAAAAACAAACAATTATATTTATTTAATTAGTTTGTTTATGTTTGTGTGTAAATAATATATCTTGGTGTTGCATGCAGTTGAAGCGGTAGTGCTAGGTTTCCAGCACTATTTGCTGAGTCTTGGCATCACGGTTCTTATGCCAAGTCTATTAGTTCCACTCATGGGAGGTGGTGATGTACGTTTTTGATCTTACTTCAATTTCTTTTGTTATATGTTTAACATTTTTTTAAAAAAAATATATATATTTGGTCATCTCTCAGGCAGAGAAGGCTAGAGTTATACAAACAATGCTATTTGTGTCTGGATTAACAACATTGTTACATTCTTTCTTTGGAACTCGATTACCCGTGATAGCTGCTGCTTCTTATGCCTATATCATACCTATCACTTCCATCATTTCCTCAAGCCGCTTCACTCATTACACTGATCCTTTTGAAGTAAGTCTTAGCCTTTAATCTCATAGTTTATTCTTACAAACTAAACCTCACTGATGAAAAACGGTTTGATCACATGATTAATCAGAGGTTTGTGAGAACAATGAGAAGCATACAAGGGGCTCTGATTGTCGCCGGATGTTTCCAAGTTCTTGTATGTTTCTTAGGCGTATGGAGAAATATCGCCAGGTAAAATAATTAATATTATTTTGCTTTACTTGGACTCACACACCAAATGAAAGTATGTTTTTGGTTGTGTGGTCATCAGATTTCTAAGCCCACTCTCAATTGCTCCTTTGGCTACGTTTGCTGGACTAGGACTCTACCAAATTGGCTTCCCTTTGGTATGTTTACATATATACTCACAATGGTTGTTTATTGAATACTTTCATATTATTCCATATGATGTAAAAAATGTGTTGTAGCTGGCGAGGTGCGTTGAAGTGGGACTTCCCGGGTTGATCTTACTTGTTTTAGTCACGCAGGTAAAGCTCTAGCAATTGCTTCTTTTTCGTTTTGAATCAATGCTCATGGTTGTTTATATATGATAACCTACATACATTAATTAATAAACGTCTATTTTTTTTCTATTGGGTTTAGTACTTACCGCGCTTTCTGAAGAAGAAGCAAGGTGGGATTTGGGACGGATCAAGATGTGATCGTTATGGGATAATGATATGCATTCCATTGGTTTGGTTGTTAGCTCTGCTACTCACTTCAAGTGGTGTATATAACCACAAGCCTCAAACTACTCAAATGAGTTGCCGTACAGATCGTAATGGTCTCATCTCCAACACTCCTTGGTCAGTTCTTCTATTTGAATTTTTTGTTTGTTTGTTGTTGTTAAACTAGCTATATATTCCGATTTTTTAAATATATTCTCTTTATGTGAATTACAATAGGATATACTTACCATATCCTTTCCAATGGGGAAGCCCAACCTTCCACTTCACTGATTCTTTAGCCATGATGGCTGCCTCGTTAGTCACTCTCTTTGAGGTTAGTTACTGAGTATTAAAAATCAAGAAAATGTTAAATTTAATTTGCATGGTTATGAAGAGTGCAAGTGTTCTATGTTATTCCAGTCAACGGGTTTGTTCTACGCATCTGCAAGATATGGAAGTGCGACTCCGATCCCACCATCAGTTATTAGCCGTGGTACTGGCTGGCTGGTTAGTCTAACAACAATTGAACTAGTCGCTTTTGTTTTTAACAGTTTATTAAATATTCCTTTTCATCATCTTATAAAATACTTGAATGAATATCTTGTAGGGAGTTGGGGTATTACTGAACGGCATGCTTGGAGGCGTCTCAGGGATCACAACATCAACGTAAGGAACCTCACCTCTAAACTAAAATTTTAATGATCAAGTATTTATCTATCTAAACTATAATTTTTTTATGTATAAGTTCCTAGTAAAGGCCTTATGATATGATTAACGTTAATGTTCAGAGAAAATGTTGGACTTTTGGCATTGACTAAAATTGGAAGTCGACGAGTAATACAAATATCAGCTGCCTTCATGCTCTTTTTCTCCATTTTGGTATATTTTCTTTTGTTATAACCTTTTCCCAATGTACAAATGAATTTGGTGATATATTTTTCTGTTTAGTATCTTATTTATTTTGATCAAAATGCAGGAAAATTTGGAGCCTTTTTCGCGTCCATACCATTACCAATCATTGCGTCCGTTTACTGCATCGTCTTGTGTTTTGTGTGTAAGTCTTTTCATCACATCACACTTACACTTTCCTACAATATTATATGCTTTGTCGCTTTCACTGAAAAATAATATCATTTCTAATGCAATGTAGCTTCTGCGGGGCTTAGCTTTCTACAGTTTTGCAACCTCAACAGCTTCAACACCAAATTCATCTTAGGATTTTCCTTTTTCATGGCTATTTCAATCCCTCAATACTTTAGAGAATACTACAATGGAGGTTGGCGATCTGGTCATCACTCAAGTTGGGTCAGTACATCTTCTTGGATACTTTTTTTTTAACATATTCTTTTCATAATATGGGTTGTTTCTTGGATAATGTGAATACAAAAACCAGTTTGAAGATGTGATAAGAGTGATATTTATGTCACACACAACGGTTGCTGGAATGATAGCAATAGTGCTTGATTGCACATTGTCTCGTGAGAACGATGAAGCCAAGAAAGATTGTGGGCTGAAATGGTGGGAGAAGTTTCGATTATACAATCTTGATGTCCGAAACGATGAGTTCTATGGTCTACCTTGCTGCCTCAACAAGTTCTTCCCTTCTCATTAAAACTTTCAATTATATATTTCTTTCTAATCTTTTGCCTTTTGAATGTTTTCATTCTTCAGTTTTTATGTTCACCTTAGAGTTTTATAGCGTTTGTTAGATTTCCTTACATTTTATTTAGCTTTTTAATTTTTTATTAGCTATAATGACAATAGTTATTCTAATATTTTACAAAGGTTCCTACTTATTATCCTAGCAGTCAAAATAAATTAACCAATTCAAAAATGACGCAAATTAGCCTTTTAGAAAGCATAAGAAGAAGATATAACTGTTTGCATTTTAATAATTCATTTCTTTAATCATTACATTTAAGAATGTTAAACACCACAAGAGTTTCCTCCTGGACCACCATAATTGAAGTAGAAACCGAGTGGGTTACTGTAAAATGGACGTCTCTTACCAATTTTCAGCCCATAACAATTGGCACTATCTAGCAACACTCGTCCAGGAAAATAATTCATTTTATGTTGCTTATAATTGGAATCTAAGACTTTGACATTTGTAAAAGCTGCTGAACTTTTGGGATCTTTAATATTTGGAAATTGACCATTACCCATGGGAGGGCTTGAACCATTAATTGAAGCTTGAACCACACCTCCAACTCCAACTATTTCTGAACCATCGCCTAAAAGATCAAATATCTCTTTTGGCCAATATCCAATATCTACATTGGGTGCTTTCGACCCCAGTTGTGTAATCCACCAGTTTCCTGTATTTTTATCCTATTCATGTATATATTTATAGAAGTCAAAAGTGAATGTAACAACCGCAAAAAAAAGTGCTAATCAAATTATTTGAAGGCAAAATGTGCTGACTAGTTAAAGAGGTTCTAGTCTTAGACCATTAATTTGATTCTATAAGTTTCATGATTCACCAATTCACTACTAAGTGAAAATGACATATGTGAAACAAATATATAAAATAAGGAAAATACCTGATGGATGGAGCCATGCAACCAGATAGGCTCCCCTGGTGGAAGGTCATTGGGACCGACTATGCTTATCTCCTGTGATACTTGAACGAACCCTGGACATGCTGTATTGTAGCATCCTTTTCCATCTTTACCCTATTAAAATCATATACAATATTTGCATCTTATTCGATTTAAATATTTCAGTAATTACATTGTGTACACAATTAACTGAAACAATATTGTTCACATGCACACCTTCCAAAATCCATATGACCACACACGTTCGTCGCCAAAAAAACTTGGATTTATCTGTCAAAAATATTTGATATTCATAAAGACTACCCAGAAAATCAAAAGGATTAAGGAAAAAAAAAAGAATAAAATGAAAAACCTACCATAAACCCTGCTGGGATAAAATTAACCTGCTTATCCTTCGATGCACTCCCTACATACATTTGACTATATGAGGCTTGATCGTTTGAGATGTTTAGGCTATATCCGTTTAACCAAGTTTCTATGCCATGATATTGACCATGACCTGACCTTACACCAGCAATCTACCAAAAGCAGGTTACAAGGACATGTATATTTACATTAATACTTAAAATATAAATTAAAAAATATTATGTCTTAAAGTTATTAAGAGGAAAGTGAATGTATTACATGTGTTCCAGGGCTATCAACTGTTAGAGGATGAAAATACTTCTCGGCAAAGAGTTGAGCCTTGATGATAAATTCTTTTGTATTTCTCAATACAGGAACGGTTCCTTCTGGACAATTGATTTTCTTTTTATATGGTTTGTTGTTCCCGAATTGGTTCTTTAATTCAGTCCTTGAAACTGATGGTTTCATCTTTTCAAAAAAAGTGCATCGTCAGGTTTAAAGTTACATTTTATAAAAATATAATGCATGTAAATAGGCTATGAAAATCTTAAAACATGCACCTGGATCGTATGGTTTTTGAGGAAGGGGTGATCAAGACCTGGTTGCTTATAAATATCTATGCAATCGTATGTTACATTTTCACCTATCTGCCAATTATAAAAAGGAGTTATTACAGCAAAAAGGCAAGACCATGTTGATTCTAGTCCATGAGTATAACACAAGATGATATTGACTTTAATTTTTAATTAACTAGATAAAAATAATAGAAGGGAGGCATGTGTCTTTTTTTTCCAAAGCTGACCTTGAAGGATCTGATTGGTACCGTAGTTTGATCGGAACAAACTAGGGCTCCTGAGAATAAAAGAGACAAGAGATTCATAACGAGAGCCATCCTAATTCCTTGTGACATTTTTTTACTTTGCGTCTCCGAAACTAATACTGCTCTGTTATTTATTATAAATATTATGATGTCAAGGAAGCATAGGAAAATAATTAACATTGCAGTTGAATGGGTTGGGCATACTGACAAAAAAATTAATAGAAATGTTTTAACTAACATTGCAGTTGAATGGGTTGGGCATACTGACAAAACAAATTACTAGAAATGTTTTAACTAACATCAACATGATTAGGAAAACGTTTTAGCTGAATGGGTCAAGTCAACACAGTATATAATTAATAGTGTAATTAATGTGTTAGACCAAATAAATACTAGTAGTGGTCAATGACTATTAATTGTGAAACCTTGAAAACAGCTTTAGTCTTGTGTTTATTACATGTGTATCATACTGATATGTCATCACCAAGAAACCTTCAAAAAACAAATTAATGTCAATGTATCAACGATATTTCATTACTGTTTCAATATCATCATTTAGTACTTTGTTATTATACAAAGAATGTTATCCTTTCAGTTTCAAAAAGTTACATGTCTAGAAAAAAAATTATTTCAAAATATATAATTCTTTACATTTTCAATGCATTACTTAATGGTGAACTGGAAAATTCAAAAAAATATAATTTTCTTTCTTAAAGTAATATTAGTTTAAAATTGTTGGAAATATCTAATTAAAAAATAGTGTATGAATAATCAAAATTTAATGTATTTTTAGTATGTACGTAAGTTTTAAAATTTATATTTTTCAAAATGGAAGAAGTAATTGATTATTTTCACAGATATTAAAAAACCATTTAGAACTCTATTTTACTATTTATAAATACATTAAATATTTTCTTTTTCAATTAACACATTAAAATAATAAGATTACAATCAATTTTTATTTAAAACTAGACATTAAAATATAAAACAACTTTTTATAAAACAAAAATAATATTCTAAACGACATTCTACAAACGGAGTATTATATAATAGCTTATGCTAATAATCACATAAAATAATCCATTAACAAATTAAACAAAATTATTACTCAATTCTCACATAATTATTTTATGAGAAATCTGACAATTACCAATACAGAAATATTTGAATTGCAGATACATGTTTATTTGTTTTCACGTCTATTTTTCTTCTTCTTTGATTTAATAATCTTTTAATAAGTGATCTTTTAAACCAAAATTACATTTTTTAGTTTGTCTATGTTTAATACAGAAAATTATTAGGACCACACAATTTATTAAAAATCAGTCGTTGCCAAAATAAATAAACAAGCATATATATTGCAGGGGAATTTTCAAAAACAACATTTTCCTTGTACCACTTTTCATTTTTACCTTCGATATTTTTAAAAATACCATTTTTTAAAGGGCAATTTTTTTAAAATTAATTAGATACCTAAATTTTAAATTCCTAAACCCTACCCCCACCCTACACCACCCCTTAACTCTAAACCCTAAGTTTTAAATTAATTAACCCAAAGATTATAAGTGTGTTTTTCCTCTTGAAAAACAAAGGTAAAAATGATTAATATATTTTTGAAAAATGGTACAAGAAAAATGGTATTTTTGACAATTTCTTATATACTCAAGTTATTTATCTATTTTATTATTAAAATCATATGTCACGATCTCTTTATATAAAATATACATATGTATTTTTTGTAATCATCGTTATGAATGATGCCTTGGTTGAAGAATTTAAGATCTAGAAAAATTATAAGATTTATTAATGAATCTATATGATGAATTCATGAGTAAAAAAACAATTTTAGAATTGACAAAAAAATTAAAAAATTATATATTTCGATGCAATATATTTAATATCGAAGTATAGATAAATCTAAAGTATCATTGAAATCATATAAACCACCATAAAAAATGAAAATACAGAATGAAAGATGTATTCTCTTTACTGTATAATTATATTCTTACAATTGTTGAAAATTGATTTTCCCAGATTTTAAATTCTTTGGTTAAATCAGTATACTGGGCCTAATAAGCAAAAGGGATCACTTGGAAGGGCCAGTTTTATTTGGGCTTATAGAAATGAAGATCCAATGAGATACGTCTCATCAAGTCAAATGCAAAATGAAAAGGTTCGGTGTCTACCCATTAGAAAAAAATATCATTTTCATTATTGTAAAGCTAAGAATTTCTTGTTTAGTGGTCTCTTAAGTATACATAATGGGATGGAATGGAATAATTTTTATACATAATACATCAAGAAACTGTATACACGAGTCGTTAGATTAATAACCAAAAAGAAGAATATTCCATTGAAGACTTCTCTTGTGTTCGGTTTAACCTAGAAGAAAAGGTTTACCTTAAGAAGATATATTATCTCAAACCCATTAAGAGACTTCACCTCTTTCTTCTAGTAATCCCTGTGCAGTTTCCTTAAGTAATCCACATCCTAATCCAAAGGTTTCATTTTGAAATTCGATTTATTCTCCTTATATATATTCTTTTTCTAACTTTATGCTCACATAATTGCGAAGCAGTGTGGAGCTTTTTCAAAAAAGACCCTCAAAAGGGAGAACGATTATTTTGGTTCCTTGTGGTTTGTTATTATTATGATATATAGTATATAACTATATGTATACTCATCCATAAAAAAAAATAGAAAGAATCTACTTTCAAACATATACTTTAAACTGAAAGTAAAATAGTGTGTAGGTGAAAACAATATGGCGGAACAGTTATTACTTCATGGAACTCTTGAAGTAAAGATATACAGGATCGATAAGTTGCATCAACGTGCAAGATTCGGTTTATGTGGCAAGGTACATAACCCAAATATAACCATTATAGTCCTAATTTGAATATGATTATAACGTTGATTGAAACTTTATAAATACATTTTATTTCTGTATTGTGTACTTTGGTAGTATTTATAAATTTCTAAAAGATTATAGTAACTAAACATATAATCAATATGCTAATATATATACAGTAGTATATTTCTTATTTATTAAAATGCGACCAAAAGATAATTTTAATGAATAAAAATATTTTGTGAAATTAAAACTCACAATGATTATTAGGGGGACAAGGAACCTACAACAGGGAAGAAGATTCAAACCCAATTCAAGAGACTAGCGACCGCATGCAAAGATTTACTAGGAGGACATCTCTACGCAACCATCGACCTAGACAGATCAAGGGTGGCTCGTACCATGATGAGACGTCACCCTAAATGGTTCCAGTCTTTCCATATCTACGCGGCACATTCAATCTCCAAGATCATATTCACAATCAAAGAAGATGAACCGATCAGTGCAAATCTGATAGGCCGAGCTTATTTACCTGCCACCGAAGTCATCTCCGGACAGCCTGTAGACCGTTGGCTCGATGTTCTAGACCAGAACAAGAGTCCAATCCAAGGAGGTTCCAAAATCCATGTCCGTGTGAAGTTCACTAGCGTTACACATGACGTAGATTGGAACAAAGGAATAATATCATCACCGCCTTATAAAGGAGTTCCTAACGCATTTTTCAACCAAAGAGAAGGTTGCAAGGTCACGCTCTACCAAGACGCTCATGTTCTTGGTGAGTACCCGGACATAAAACTTGCGGGAGGACAAGCGATTTACATGCATCATCGGTGTTGGGAAGATATATTCGACGCGATATGGGACGCAAAGCATTTGATATACATCACGGGTTGGTCGGTGTACCCCGACATAACATTGATTAGAGATCCCAATAGGCCGAGACCAGGAGGGAACCTAAAGCTAGGTGAGTTGCTGAAGAAGAAAGCGGAAGAGAACGTGACCGTTCTGATGCTTGTGTGGGACGATAGAACGTCCAACGAAGCGTTTAAGAGAGACGGTTTGATGATGACACATGATCAAGAAACTTACGATTATTTCAAGAACACGAAAGTGCGTTGCGTTCTATGTCCGAGGAACCCGGATAACGGTGAGAGCATAGTTCAAGGGTTTGGTGTCGCTGCGATGTTTACTCACCATCAGAAAACCATTGTGGTGGACGCTGAGGTGGAAGGGTTGAAAAGTAAGAGAAGGATAGTAAGTTTTCTTGGAGGTATTGATCTTTGTGATGGGAGATATGATACTGAGGAGCATCCTTTGTTTGGTACTTTGAACAATGTTCATTCTAATGACTTTCACCAGCCGAACTTTGATGGTGCATCGATTAAAAAAGGCGGTCCACGTGAGCCTTGGCACGATATTCACTGCAGACTGGATGGTCCTGCGGCTTGGGATGTTTTGTACAATTTTGAACAGAGATGGATGAAACAAGGTATTGAAAAACATAAAACTAGGCTTCAACAGTTTGTTTTTGATTTTGCACTTATCATGACTTTACCAAAAAAAAAAAAAACATGTGGTAATTGGTCTAGGTTGTACTAAAAAACTGGTTTGAGTTAAACCGGTAAATCTGGTCAAAACCGGTTAAACTCGCTAAAATTGATGACCCGGTTCAATATTAAAACTCAGTTTTTCAAATTAAAAAATAAAAATAAAAATCAAATTAAAAAATATATCATAAAATTATCTTTTTAAATATCTATCTAAATAAATTAGTTTTATTATATTTTTATATTATTTCTAAAGTTTTTATTTATTTTCATATTATTTTTAGATTATAACAATGATATAAAATTTTATAAAAATAATTTATAGTTATATATATATATAGTATTTTCTTAATTTAAAATTAGACTAAAATTTAAAACTTAGTTGAACAGGTTGGACTGGTTCGACCGTTGATCTAACTACAACGCGGAATTAATGTTCGGTCCGGTTTTCTAAACATTTCTTAAACGAAGAACATTCTAAGTAACTCAAAGCATTCAATCTATAATTCATTAGAAACTAATTTTGTGTACTTACTTACAGGAAGTGGTAGAAGGTACCTAGCATCAATGGAACGTCTCTCAGAGATCACAGTTCCACCACTACCAATAGTAAAACCAGACGACGTCGAAGGTTGGACGGTTCAAGTTTTCCGGTCGATAGATAACGGTGCGGTCGAAGGATTCCCAGAGGAACCACGTGAAGCTTCGAGCGTAGGACTTGTAGCAGGAAAAAACAACGTCATCGAAAGAAGCATACAAGACGCTTACATAAACGCCATAAGGAGAGCCAAACACTTCATCTACATTGAGAACCAATACTTCCTAGGAAGCTCCTTTGGATGGAACTCAAGAGACATCAATATAAACGAGATAAACGCGTTACACCTCATTCCCAAAGAGATCTCTCTCAAGATCGTGAGCAAGATCGAGGGCGGTGAGAGGTTTTCAGTTTATGTAGTGATTCCTTTATGGCCTGAAGGTAAACCAGGGTCTGCTTCGGTTCAAGCGATACTAGACTGGCAAAGGAGAACGATGGAGATGATGTATACTGATATAGTCATTGCTCTTCGGAAGAAAGGTTTAGATGCAAACCCTAGAGATTACTTAACGTTTTTCTGCCTAGGGAACAGGGAAGTTAACAAGGCCGGTGAGTATTCGCCTCCGGAAAAGCCAGAGGCTGATTCTGATTATGCAAGAGCTCAAGAATCTCGTCGGTTCATGATCTATGTCCACTCTAAAATGATGATTGGTAAGTCAAAACCTAACTTGCATGACAAGCAACATTCAATCTTAGGTTTTGTAACGGGCCAGAAGCCCAGCCCATAAGGCCATCTTTATTCTCGGTCTCTTAGAGTGTGGTTATTAACTTAATTTGACTATTTTTTTTTGCTAAGAAACTGTTCTTATGTCTCTTATTTAAAAGACGGTTTTTAAGTTTTCTTAGTTAAAAGCTAAGAAACGTCTCTTAAAAAAGTTAAGAACTCCTACTAAGAGACCTGCAATAAACATGTCCTAAGTTCTCGTAACATATAAGTTCCTATCTCTCTGTGCAGTTGATGATGAGTACATAATAATAGGATCAGCTAATATCAACCAAAGGTCTATGGATGGAGGTAGAGACTCGGAGATCGCAATGGGAGCATACCAACCTAACCATCTGCTATCTACCAATCAAATGAGGCCAACGGGCCAAGTTTTCAGCTTCAGGATATCACTATGGCTTGAACATCTACGTATTACAACCAATACATTCCAGTTTCCCGAAAGCGAAAAGTGTATAAGAATGGTTAATGAAAAGGCAGATGAGTTATGGGGACTATACGCAGCACAAGTGTACCCTAGGGATCACGATCTACCGGGTCATTTGCTTAGTTATCCGATTAGCATTGGTAGCAATGGTGAAGTAACAAGTCTTGCTGGGGCTGAGCTCTTTCCTGACACTAACGCAAAGGTTTTAGGAGAAAAATCTAATTATCTCCCTCCAATTCTCACTACTTAAATGATGTAATTAACACTTGCATCGCATTTTATCAGAATGTGTAATATCGGTTTATGGTAGTAAGTATTGTTTAATTAAGCAATCTTTCTGCATTCTATTTTGTTGTTGTCTCATACACGCATATACATGTCACACTCACAACATCAATATTATATATCATTAATTAAATAGTTACTTAGCAGAAGAAACTTAAATTAGCAAGAAGTTAAGAATCCCACGTAAACAACTTCGGTTGGAGAAGTATATAGCTTTTTAACTTTTTGTTAATATAAGCAACTCTAATCTTGAGAATCAATCCATTACAAGATAGAGCAGACAAAAGTTTGAAGCTAGTAAGACTAGTAGTGGTACACCTCTTAAGAGTCTAGACCGTTCATTAGCCTTTTCAAATCAAACGTATGGATAACAAAAACTTAATGAAAACTCTTCTTCACAGTATCAATAATTGAGATGGAGACATAAATCAAGTTACCCATTCACACTGCCGACACAATACATTCATATACCATGTTCACTCATTAATACTTTTTTCTTCTTTTTTATTTATTCTGTTTATTATATGTCTATTCATACATTGTTTTGCTATTATCATCCACTAATCAACCAAAAAGGAACCAAACAACGTGATCTCTTTGTACTCGAGAGGGTTACTTAGCTTGGAAATTCTCCAATGTTATAACGAAATCGTGACAATAACAAAAGGAAATGAAAAAGTGTGTTGACGGAAAAGTATTCCTAATCACAGTGGCTGGCGTCACATGCACGAATATCTTTCTTTTCTATATTGAGTAAAGTAATTATATAAAAAAAGGAAAAGCTTTTGGAAATTATTTGCTTTTATATTCTCAAAAAATATTGTATAATTAAAGACAAATAATTGAATGTAATTATGGAAAGGAAAACAATTCTGATTAAATATAATATTTAGGAGGTGGCCGATTAATTTAAATGGTAGGTAGTTCTTTATTTTCAAAACATTGTCATACAATTTAAAAAAAATTCTAAGATTATCCTTTTAGTTTTTTTTCACCCAAAAGAGTTTTAACTAAAAAAGAGATCAAAAGATGATTTATTAATATTCAATTTATATTTATACTTTTAAGGTTAACTAATGTAAATTTAAAGTTTAGATTCAAAGAGTATAATTTTTGGGTGGAGTTTTAAAATTTTAAAATAAATAGAAAATATTAAAAATTTTAAAATAAACATTTTAAAATAGTTTAAAAAAGCATTTTGAAAATTTTAAAAATTGAGAAAAATATTAAAAATTGTTAAAAATATTTAAATTTGAAAATATGTAATTCGAAATTATAAATTTTTATTATTTATTTATATATTTATAAATCAAGGAGTAGAAGCTTATTTTGATTCTTTAATGAAATATTTTTATTATTTTTTCCTTGAATATTCTTTTGATAAAAAAATAGTGAAAATACACTATTTGAGAAAATACGTTATTTGAGAAAAGTGTCAATTTAAAATGATTTATTTATTGACGACAAAAAAAATGATTTATTTATTATAGAAGTACAGTTGTAAAGAATAACTGAAAAATCTATTTGTGAAGGAAAAAAACAGAATATTTCTATTCCTTGCAGAACCACCACACACACGCAGAACACGAGTTGGAGAACTAAAAGTGGAATAAAGAAGGAAGAAGAAGAAGACACTTCTGTTCTGTAATCAATCTATAGCTGCTGGGGAGGTGGCTGAACAAAAACCCTTATCTCAGTTTCCCCTGAATATGCCATTTCTGAGGTTATTTTCCTTATTTTTATATATTTTTGGGATTGATTTTTTTGGGAGAATATGGAAAAAATATATATTTGAAATTTGCAGGATAGTGAGACTTCTGCTGCCTGGGATAAGGATCTTGATAAGAAGGTCGCTACTTTGGTTGCTGTAGATGCATATCCGTGAATACATTCCCTCTTGGATCTTCCAGTTATTTGGTTGCATGGGGTGAGTGAAGATCTTACGTTTTTGTCTTTTAAATTTAAATAAAAAATCTATTTGTATGTGGTTTTGTTACCTCTATGTATATGGCTGTGAAAAAGAGATGAATCTTCTTTTGAAGATTGAGTAAAGTTGAAAACTTTTTTTTTATTTCTGAATCTGACCCATCATCTTTTGAGATCTTGTGGCTATATTGTTTCCTTATATTTGTAGGTTAGGTTAGGTTAGCTACTACCATCTCTGTGTATATGGTTCTTGCTTGCATTTTAAGCAAAAGAATATGGATTCAAAGCTTCTCTCAAGTTATAGTTTTGCTATCTTTTGTCTCATGATTGAAAGTCATTTCCTTTCTTTAGTTTCGGATTGGTAGCTATCTTTAGATATCAATATCTTTGGTTAAGATCATCAATGAAAATTTGCTTTATAACTTCAGAGGATAAGTGTTGTGACTTGATTCTCATGTATACTTCTCCACTCGTATTCTGATTAGGGATGTTAAGCACAGAATTTCTGATGAAAGTCTTTCTCACTGGCGTTTTTCTTGTTAATGTGGGTTTTTGCAACAGTACAGAGGTTGTTTTGGAAGCTGCAATAAACCACCACCGCTTATAGTTGCAGTGGATGAGCCGTCTAAAGGTTTAAGGATTCAAGGTCGTTTAGTCAAGAAGCCAAGTGTATCAGACGACTTTTGGAGCACGAGCACCTGCGAGATGGATAACAACAGCACAATGCAGTCACAAAGAAGTGTGTCTTCTATCAGCTTCACTAACAACACTGCTACTTCTGCAAGTAGTAGCAACCCCAATGAATTTGTAAACACCGGTTAGTTGAATTTTACCACACATTGTTGTTTCCAGTGATCCTTTTCTCGCTTTTTTCATTTGCTTGGGTTGTTTTTCCATCTTTTGTTTTGTTTACATCATGGTTGTCTGCTCTGCTATGTCTTTTCTCATTCTTGTTCTTTAGTGGTGTCGCTTCCCTTAAAAAAGTGTTGTGTCTGTTCTTTCTTATTGGGTAGGATTGAATCTCTGGAACCAGACTAGACAACAGTGGCTTGCAAGTGGATCTTCTCAAACAAAGGCCAAACCTCGAGAACCTACAATAAGGTTGGTGAAAATTAGCTTTCTTTCTCTTTTGTGCATCTGTAATAATCCTCGATGATAATAGTAGTTCTTCACAGGACTCTATCAAGAACAAGAATCAGATAGTGAAAAGAATTTGATCTGGATATTCACTAATATGCATTCACAGATAAAACAGAATTATAAGTTTTTGGTAGTTTGGATTGTCATTCATCTTCCCAAAATCATTTCCTATTTTGCAAAAAATTTCCACCAATAGTTACTTTCTCATCCACCTAACATTGTAGTGGAACTTCTTAGCTGGAGGGTAGTACCAATAATAGAAAACTCAACTGCGTGAAACCATTCATGTATCATTCTTATTCAAAATGTACTTTTATCAATAAATATGCATCAGCAAGCCATCCAAAGATTGGCAAGAGCTTGACATTCGAAAGACTATTGTTACAAGAATGGTGTCCTTGTGATTACTTAGTCTCTATAGTCATGAAGGCGCTTCTTAGGTTATAGAAGATGATAATAGTTTATCTATGGATAAATCTTTTAGCCATATCACAAAGTTGTTGTGTAAAACATCCTGAGTTAATATTTTTCCTTTCCTGCAGCTGGAATGCAACATATGAGAGCTTGTTGGGTATGAACAAGCGGTTCTCACGTCCAATACCTCTCTCTGTAAGCACATTTTTTCTCGAGAGAACCTCTTGCTGCAATTTATTTAAATGTGAGTTTAGGGGTTTGTTGATCTGTGATATGATTATTTGATTGTGGCAGGAGATGGTGGATTTTCTGGTGGATGTGTGGGAGCAAGAGGGCTTGTATGATTGATTTGCTGCAACTCTTTCACACTTACTTTCCTCTTCTTCTTTTCTTCTTATATGTGTGTAATTAATATCTGAATGATGGCATGCATCTTTAGTCTTATTATATGTACGTGTAAATGATAAGGGTGTGAACTGATTATGAAGAAAAATCCTACCAAAATCAATTATTGCCGAGAAAGTAAAATTATCATTCAAGTTGTACATTTCTGACCATATTTTTTTATAAATGTGTGACCATTATCACAGTGAGATTCTTCATTGTCTTCTACGTCACTCTCAGAATCATCCATTGGTTTTCGTTGCCTGTATATAATAAAGATGAATACGATCTCTCTTTAAAATGATAACGTAACAGAAATCAAGTACGATGAATGAGAAGAAAAAAAAACGAGAGATGCACATAGTAGTTTTTCAAAGAAAAAAGTTAGAACATTCATTTGCCATATAAAGCGTAACAATACATATGAATCAATAAGATCAAAGATATTTCCTGGAACAAGTTTAAGATACATGGTTCAACCAAAAAAAAAAAAGTTTAAGATACATGGTTCAACCAAAAAAAAAAGTTTAAGATACATGGTCAAAAAGATGTTCAATATGTAAAAGTATGCATGATTAATATTGGTTATAAGTTGAAACAAAACTTCCTTTACTGTAGATATATAGGAAACGAAGATTGTATTGTTCTAAAGCATATATATAAGAGTATGAATTTAAGAATCTTGTTGTTCCATCTATATATTCTTACCAATAACCATGACTTGTCTTCCTTACTCCTCTGAAGACAGTTTGTTTTAATTTGTGTGTTAAGTTACTACTAATGTTGATTCGTCTTACTATCCAAGGTTATCCAAGCATTACACCTTGGTTTTTTTAGCAATACTTATTCTTTTGCTCATAGGTTTATTGAATAAACTATGTAACAACAACATGCATACCAGACAATTGGATTGATTCTTTGCAACAAACAATAATTCATGTTGTCACAATCCTTTTCTTTTTCCCTTCAATCTGAAAATCTATAAAAGTTCAAAGAACTCGAACCTTCCAATGCTTTGTCAACAATTTTCAGCAAACGAAAAAAGAAAGGATCTCTGTCTATAGTCAATGTACTTGAACTATGTCCTTCTCCTTCAATGTATCCAATCTTCTTCTTTTTTGTCAACCTGTAAACCATCACTTTCGTTGCCTTTTAAAACAATAATATTCTTTACTTTTCTTCTTTTATAACCTCACCTACATTTTTGTTTTGTTTTGATCTCATAACTTCGATATTTAACGATGCTGCAACTGGTGAAATATACATATCTAAATGCATGAACAGCACAGCAAACAACTCAAGTGGCTAATTGTTTAAATGTGACTAAGCTGTTACAAGTATACAATAATGGAGATTTCGTTGGGTTTTTTTTCTTTCTATTAGTGAACAAACTGGTTCAGTGTGATTAAGAGAACTAATGTATGTTTTATATTTAACTTCTGGAATTATGTTTAGGCTTAGAGTTAAGTTTGTACATACCAAAGGAAAATACGAAAGACTTGAGTCTTATCATCTTTTCACTCAGAAACAAAATTGCTATTATGAGCTATAACCAATACTTCTTGTCGGATTTAATAATTAATTTTCTGATTGAACACATTAATATAACATCTAATACGCTCCCTGCAGGTTTGATCTGCGTTGGCCACCGGAGTATTCACATGGTCCCTCCGGGCCTCCGGGAAGCCGCCGCTGCCGTAAACCCTCCGGACCCTTAGAGCATGATTATTGCGGTTTCTTAAGTGGGTTTCTTAAGGCGTGGGACCCATGAACAGTGTAAGAAACGGTTACAAAAACTATAAATTAAGAATCAGTTTTTATGGGTTTCTTACACTGTTCACGGGTCCCATTGACACGTGGCGACTCGCGATTGGTTCACTTTAAAAAAAAAAAAAAAACAAGAAACCCAAGCGGATTTCTTGCAATAATCATGCTCTTAGTGGTTCAGATTGTGGGGGCGGTGGTCGACGCTAGTCGGGTCCCTACGGGGTCCCGGATACCCGGGTTAACAAAAAAAAAAATATCACATCTAATACTGTAACACCAACCATTAATGCAAAATTTATAATCATTTATTGAATAAAAATGAATTATGTTGTCTGAAATTATTTACTTGTAAAATCTATGATTGAATAATTCACTTGAATATACAAATGATTCAAGATACAAGATCATATATAATACAAGATCATATATGATTATATCATTTTTTAATTTCTAATCCGATAATTAACTCTCTGATTAAACAAATTAGTATCATATCTTTTTTTTTAAAACACAATTAGTATCATATCTAATACTGTAACAGCAAGCATTAATACAAATGACCCTAGTAAAATTTATAATCATATCAGTTATTTAATTTCCAAGAAATATCATATATATATATTCTACCTATTCAAATGATTCACAACTCCAAACGAAGAAGATCTTTTCAAATTGGACTTCTCAAATACAAAGATCAGCATTGATTTGGATTATGGTATCTTCATATATCTTTCTTGAACAAAGGCTCATGTTATCCTCATACATATAACATCATTAAAAAAACACGTTACGAGATATCCTGGATCTGATATTATTTTCTCAACTAAACAATGACTAACATTGATACAGACTTACAGTCATGTTTTTTCTACAACTAAATAATATAATTATAAAAAATATCAACCAAGTCGACCTCTCATCTCAAAGCTATACTTCGTCAACAATGCATGTATTCGAGTTCGACATTTCTTTGCCATTACTTCAATGTATTCAGCCTTTTCTGTCAACATTCAGCTCTTAAAACTTTATGAAATAAATTTATATTTGTATATTCTCCTTTATAATAATGTTTATGTCGTGAGAATAAAATTAAAATTAATAATTTATAACAATTGGGGGTTCGGTGGGTTCAAGGAACAAAGAAGGAGGAGAAGGAATCCGACTTTCTCGCGTCTATACATTGAACCTAAGAGTTTTTATCCTCTACATTAACCCCCACCGTAACCTCCCCAACATCTTCCTCTTCCTTAAAATACAGTTTCACATTTTTTTCTGCTTTCTCATATCTCTCAAAGTTTTAATCTTTCTTCTTCCTTTCTGTAAATCATCGTTACCCTTTTTGCCCTATCTTCTAGGGTTTTTCGCGTTTCATGAATTTGAGTCTTCTGTTGATCTTCGTCTTCGTCCTCTTTCTTCAATCGTTGATCGAATCATGTCTGGGATCTTCAGCTTTAGTGGTATGTTCATGAATCTCGTACTTTCCCTGAATAATGGGTTTGATTTAGAAACTTTCTATTTATAGATCTGTTGATTGAGGAACTTCTGGTTTAGATTCTAGGGTTTCGAAATAGAGAAATGATGGAACTTTACTTTGTTTGATTACACAGGTGATGACGAGTTTTTCACTGGAGGATCATCTATGCATCTATCGCCAGGGAGCTGTCCCGGCGTTTACTTACCAGCACGCAAGAGATTACGTGTTACTGC
Source organism: Moricandia arvensis (assembly GCA_905132765.1). Classification (NCBI taxonomy): domain Eukaryota; kingdom Viridiplantae; phylum Streptophyta; class Magnoliopsida; order Brassicales; family Brassicaceae; genus Moricandia; species Moricandia arvensis. The sequence continues at coordinate 20,511 of CAJHQP010003656.1, forward strand.
ACCGTCGTTTTACTCTGCTTTTGAGGAGAAGCAAACTTCAATCCAAGTGTTGCCTGATGAGTGCTTGTTTGAGATTCTCAGACGCGTGCCTTCTGGCCAAGAGAGAAGGGCATGCGCTTGTGTCTCCAAGCATTGGCTTAATGTTTTGAGTAGTATCAGTAAGGATGAGTCTGTTGAAGATGTGGAGAGTGAAGGTTTCTTGTCAAGGAGTTTGGAAGGGAAGAAAGCTACAGATCTGAGGTTGGCTGCTATCTCTGTTGGGACATCTACTCGTGGCGGGTTGGGGAAGCTTCAGATCCGTGGGAGTGGGTTTGAGAGTAAGGTTACAGATGCTGGACTTGGAGCTATTGCTCGTGGTTGTTCGTCTCTTAAGGTTCTGTCTCTGTGGAATCTGCCTGCTGTTAGTGATATGGGTGTGTCTGAGATCGCTCGGTCGTGTCCCATGATTGAAAAGCTTGACCTTTCACGGTGTCCTGGAATAACTGACAAGGGTTTGGTTGAAATCGCTGAGAACTGCAAGAATTTAAGTGATCTGACGATTGATTCGTGCTCTGGTGTTGGCAACGAGGGGTTAAGAGCTGTTGCAAGAGGATGTACTAATCTGAGATCTATCTCTATCAGGAGCTGTCCACGTATTGGAGATCAAGGAGTTTCTTTCCTCTTGGCTCAAGCTGGTTCTTACTTGACAAAGGTGAAGCTTCAGATGCTGAACGTAACTGGTCTGTCTCTTGCAGTTCTTGGACATTACGGAGCAGGAGTTACTGATCTTGTGCTTAGTGGTCTTCAAGGTGTGAATGAGAAAGGGTTCTGGGTTATGGGAAATGCAAAAGGGATGAAGAAACTGAAGTCCCTCTCGGTGACCTCGTGCAGAGGCATGACTGATGTTGGGCTTGAAGCTGTTGGAAATGGTTGCTCTGATCTGAAGCATGTTTCTCTGAACAAATGCTTGCTTGTTTCTGGCAAGGGGCTGGTCGCTTTGGCCAAATCTGCATTGTCGCTGGAAAGTTTGAAACTTGAGGAATGCCACAGGATCAACCAGTTTGGTTTCTTGGGTATTCTCATGAACTGCGGCTCAAAGTTGAAGTCTTTCTCTTTGGCAAACTGTCTGGGACTCCAGGACTTCAACTCAGAAGCTCCACTGCCATCAACCAGCTGCAGCTCTTTGCGCTCACTGTCTATTCATTGCTGCCCTGGTTTTGGAGATGCAAGTCTCTCCTTCTTGGGAAAGTTCTGTCATCAGCTTCAGGATATTGAACTCTGTGGATTGAATGGAGTAACAGATGCAGGTGTGTTCGAGTTGCTTCAGAGCAACAACGTTGGTCTAGTGAAGGTTAATCTGAGCGGATGCATCAATGTTTCAGACAACACAGTGTCTGCAATATCCGTCTGCCACGGACGCACATTGGAGTCTCTCAACCTTGATGGCTGCAAGAACATCACTGATGCAAGCCTTGTCGCAGTGGCCAAGAACTGCTACTCAGTCAATGACTTAGACATCTCAAACACTTTGGTCTCAGATCACGGCGTCAAGGCCATGGCATCTTCTCCCAACCACCTGAATCTTCAAGTTCTTTCTGTTGGAGGCTGCTCAGCGATCACAGACAAAAGCAAGGCATGCATACAAAAACTCGGCCGCACACTTTTGGGATTAAACATCCAAAGATGCAATAGAATCAGCAGCAGCACTGTGGATAACCTTCTTGAACAACTATGGAGGTGCGATATACTTTACTAAATCCCCACGAAAAAACTTCCACCTTAGTAAGTATTAATCAAAGTCGTCTTCTAGCTTTTGGTCGCTAAACCCATAGATTCTACCTAGAACTCAGTTTCTTTCCTAGGAAGCAGCAGCTGTTTTTTCAAAATTTTAGCAGGTTCCTTCTAACAAAGGAGTCTGTTTCTACAGCTGTTGTGTTCCAAAGAACCTGTCACTTGAGTTTCTGGTAATCTTGTTAGGGTTTGGTCTTGACCTTTTTTTGGAGTTGTTGTCTCTTTATGCTTTTATCATGTTCTTGTGGGGAGTCCTTGTTAATCTGGTTTAGGTATGTGGTAGTGCCTTTATCTTCCTCGTGTAGAGCTTTTGGCAATGGCGGTGTAACTTCTTAGTCGCCATTACAACTCTTTGGAGTTGTTTTTTTTTATGTGTTGTCTTCTGCCAAAAGCTCTGGTTTTTTTTCACTTTTGTTTTAAGGCACTATCTGTACTGATAATCATTGTATAAGCTTCCCTGAACATACTATCCTTTGTAATATAACATGATCCTTGTATCATTTTGTTTTGATTACAAAAATTAAATGTCTCCTTGTGTGACCAAAAAAATCTTACAAACATAAAACAATCAATCATCTCTCCAAGTGTCTCTCAAAGAGTGATAGCTTCTATCATTGCTAAACCCAAAAAGCTCCTTTAAACCAAAAGCAAAGCAGCAACCTCGGACAGTGGTGGGACAAGTCCTGTGTTCCCCTGGAGAAGTTTCTAAGCCATCGTCATTGTACCTAACTAAGCTTCCTTTCTCAAGATCATCCCAAGAGCCATGATCAATCTCCTCCATTCTACTAACTTCCTCATCTTCATCCTTTGGCCCTATCTTCTCTCTGTAATATATAGTCCAACAAGTGTTGATAAACATTATAGGATGTCTGTAATAAACATTGTTTTCATCAAGAATGAAACTCTTAAGACTTACGAGTTCTTTTGTTTGGATTTTCTAGAATATCCCTTGTTCAATACGGCATTGCCCGAGACATGGTTCTTGAACCTTACCTGAAACAACATGTACATGCAACAACAACAATGTCTTGAGTTATGTACTGAATCTATCCTGCCTAAACCTCTAACCACTTATCATGAAAATGAGATGGAAGATTGGGTAACCTCATCACCGTCCTGCATCCCATAACTTCCGATGCACTCTGTATCAGTGACCAGCTTCTGACCCTCAAAACACAAGCAGAAATGCCCCCACACGTGTGGCCTTCACCATTACAATACACACTTTTAAAATTTGCACTAACCATAATGGGATAGAAAAAAAGAGTAATACCATGAGATCTTGGAGGGTCCTTTCTTGGGGACGTGGCTGAAGGCAGTCTCTATGGCATGCTTAAGATCCTTAACGGTCGCCGAGCTCGTTACGTGAACATCTTCACGTAGTAAATAAAAATTAGAATCGAAACTAACCAAAACCAAAAATTAAAGGTAGTATGTGATGATGTATTTTACCGAAGGAAGAGCCATCTAGTTTGAGAACGGAGAGTCTAATGGGTTCGGTAGGAAGCTTATCGTATGAAAAAGTCCGGCGATGAAAGCTCCCCATATTCTTAAAACAAGATCAATGAAAATCTAGAAACCCTAGGGAACACGATATTAGCATCCTCTTTGATGATGGTTCAAGGTTTCAAGCTTGGTTTAGGAAGGATTCAAATGAACCTTAGGGTTAAACAAGATTCAAATCAAAGTATGGAGTTTGGTTTATTCGGAGGAGTGTCTATAGCTATTCTTCTGATTCGTTTAGGGTTCGAATCAGACGACGAAAGTTGGTGTTGATGGGCGTTTTTGTTATTATTCCTTTTGTTTTGTTGCTGTTGCTGAGATTCCTTGTTGAATAAGTTAGGGTTGGCCGCGTTTCTTGTGATTTAATCTTTTTTTTACTAAATTTGTCATTTCTAATTATATCGAATCTTGTAATATGTAGTCTCCACTCTCCACTAAAAAAAGCAATGACGTCTCCTTAATGAAGTAAGCCTTTTTGTACTAATACCGAAGTCCAAAACCTTTTTAAGCCTTTTAAACATATAAATCTACATATCCATAGTTGATAAAAAAAAATGTACATATCCATGCATACATGAAACCCAACTCATCTAAATTAGGTTAAATCGCCACTTTACACTACTATATATATCCCCACGTCTGATTTGGCTTAAAACTCGGATTTGGAAAACTGGTACCAGTAACCCGAGTCAATATCAAAACCTAGTTCTTAAAAATCAATATATAATTAAAATGCTTTCAATTGTTATTAAAATTTAATCAATATTTAATATCATTTTTAATTAATTTTTTAATTATTTTTTTTTTATAAAAGATATCTTTTAATTCTCATATACTACTCTTATTTTGTCACATATATAAATTTATTTGTATAAATAAACAAATATGGTATTTTTTATCAATTTCAATTTACATAATATTCACTTGTTTATTGTATATATATAATTAAACATATCTTTATTGCTTATGTTTCTAGTTGATAAAAAAATATAGAACGTATTATACAACTACTTCCTTTAGATATTTATAGTGTAAATATATGATAATATATATATATATATATATATATAGTTTTTAAAAACTGAAATCTCAGTTCGATCGGTTGAACCGATTCAATCAATCAATTAGTAGCTTTATCGAGTCGGTGTCCGATCCGGTTTTCAAAACATTGCCTTTACTCAAAGTTATTTTTTTTAGTTTAATTTGATTTAAATCCTGAAATTATATTTTGTTATTCGTTTTCACTAAAGCTGCTACAAATGGGCCGAAGAGTGTGATGCTTTAAACCTTATAAGCCCAAATTTAGAGTGGACATTGAGAAGAACTTATCGGTGGCGTTCATTATTCAATATACAACGGTGTCACCGCCTCACCGGAAAAGCAAAAACTTCTCCAGAGTTCCTGAAAAGAAGACAAAGATTAATACTTTCTTCAAAGTTACCGTGAAAGCAGAAACGGAGCTTTGATTCAACGTATTAAGTAAGTTCACACTGCTTTGCTTCTACTGTTTTAAAATTTGATTCGAGCACTTGCTTTTTTACGATTTAAGTTGGAAGGAGACTGATATAAAGGTTTCTCCTTTAAAGACATGTTCAATTGATACATGAAGAAACTGATGTTTCATACTTTCTACATCGCTATGCCCTTCACTTGCTTCAGACCAACACTTCCTTTATGCTTCAAGTATGTCTCTCTCTTCCACTTATATTATTCTTCAGTTATGTGACATGAGCTATGTGTAAGTGCATGGCTTCTATTAAATGATGAATGTCCTTTTTTTGCTAATGGCTTTAAGTAGAGATTCGATTATTAAATCGTTTATAGACATACACTTCCCACTCTTTTTGTGCAATTTTCTCTGATAGACTCTGGTTCATCTACGTTATGTTTTTTTATGATTAGAGAAAGTTATTATAGGTGGGTATATATATTCAGTTGTTTATGAGCATGACGTTATACCATTTTTGGATCCATATGTAACCATTTGGATGGTTGGTTTCCTCATGAATACATTTCATGTTAATATAGCATTCCTAGGTTAGTTCTTTGTATATGTGCAGTGGAAGTGGGTAAAGAGACCTTTTCAAAGCCTAATGATATGTGTAAAGAGAACAGTATGTTACTTCCAAATTATTCACATTGAGCTAAAGATCTCACTTATACTATATTTAGAAATGATTTTAGTATTGTTAACAGAGATTCTGCAACTCTGATTACTCCAGAAACTTAGGAAAACATGTGGCAGTTGTTAAATTTAGAAGAGAAGTAGAAGCAAGAAAACATGGAACACCATGTTTTTCACTAAGTCTCTTTACCGTTTCTTGTCTTTGACCTAGACAAGTTCTTGACCTATACTACTACTCCCCACTATATATATATAAACCAAATCGAGAATGATTTTGTCATAATCATTGCATGTATCTATAATAGAATTTACACAAGTTTTTTTTTTTCTTTTTAAGTTTTATCTTCTCATAGAACTAACTTCTTCCACACGTTATGACACACTAATCATCCGTAGCTAAACATAGTAAATGACTATCTTGTCAAATCCTTTGTATTCGAAGGTGGAGATCTCTTCTTCATCCATCGCCTCCTCTGTCTAAAACACCAAACTATCTTACCTATCTTTCTTTCCTTTTTACACTTTTAGCCTAGACGGTTTCGCTTATATACAAATCATATCTGTGGATACACATCTCTCTGCATCTGCTCGTTCTATAAAGAATCTGTTACCTCTTTCCTTCATCTTGTATCTATTGTCCTAATTCTAATACAGGAATCACAACAGACCTTGCGGTAGAGACAATGCAGAAAGTTTGCTGGCCGTACTTCGATCCTGATTTTGACAATCTTGGTGAACGCATATACGGTCCACCGTAAGCTCTTTGCTCTCCTCCTCTGTTCCAAATCCTATCACAACATGACTGCATATGTGTATACAGTTTTTCATCACCATCTCCTTTTTGGTGCGTGTAATCTACAGATGCAGGGTCTACATTGACAACGATAGCATCCAAGACTGCACCGTTGTGAAGGTATGTAAACAAGGTTGCCTGAGTTTATTGGTATTTTTAGGAAAACACATTGGATCCAATTGTTCTTGTGTGTTTTTTTTCCTATTGTGCATTGATGATCTGAAATGGTTAATAATGAATAGGTGAATAGTGAGAACAAACAAGGACTTCTTCTAGAAGTGGTGCAGATCTTGACAGACATGAATCTTATCATCACCAAGAGTTACATCTCTTCAGATGGTGGATGGTTCATGGATGGTACGCATGTATCCACTTTTCTCATTTCCTCATTCTCTATAATCAGATTAGTATAAGAGATTAACTTTGGAAATTTACTTTGTTTGCAGTTTTCCATGTTAAAGACGAGCATGGCAGTAAACTCACTGATAAAACCGTCATCAACCACATCAAACATGTTCGTCATAAACTTAGATCTTGACTACTAAACCAGATGTTTCTTTGATTTGAGTGTTCTGAGATTTGTAATGTAGGCCATTGGCACGAGTAGGCGAGAATCAGACTCTGTAAAGGCCAGTGAAGCTAACAACAATGCAAACAACAAGTCCTTGGAACCTCCATTGATTGATCACGGTGAGCACACGGCCATAGAGATGACCGGAACAGACAGACCAGGCCTCTTCTCAGAGATATTCGCTGCTTTCGCTGACTTACACTGCAACGTCTTAGAAGCTCACGCTTGGAGCCACAATGCTCGTTTAGCTTGCATTGCCTATGTCTCTGACGACAGTACTCATGCTCCCATCGATGATCCAAGCCGCTTAGCTTCCATTGAAGACCACCTCAGCACTGTGATCCGTGCCACAGCAGATCCCGCCTCCAACTCTACACACGTGGGTCACAAGGAGAACGAGACAGATAGTTTCCTTGCTGGACAAGGCAAAGGCTGTATGAACTCCAACGTGGAGAGGAGATTGCATCAGCTGATGCTGTCTGTGAGAGATTTTGACGAACCGTTCTGTGGTACTTCATCGTTGTCGCTGTTTTCGTCTAAGTTGGAGTATTGTGAGAGGAAGACAACGTGTGTTTCTATTGGGAATTGCGAAGACAGAGGTTATTCGATAGTGACAGTGAAGTCTAAAGATCGTAGAAGACTCATGTTTGATACGATCTGCACGTTGATTGATATGCAATACGTTATCTTCCACGCTGCTCTCCGGTCTGATGGAGCTGATGCTTTTCAGGTAAGACAAGAACTTAGCATCTCTAGATCAGTTAAATCTTTAGGGTTCGATGTTCATGTCTTGGCTTTGAAAATTGTAGGAATACTTCATAAGACACATAGATGGACGGGCACTGAACACTGAAGGCGAGAAAGAACGTGTGATTAAATGCTTGGAAGCTGCCATAGAACGTCGTGTTTGCGAGGTAAAAAGAGAAAGACCTTCTTAACGTTTATAGTTAAGAATGGTGAACAAGTTTGTGGTGTGTGGTGTGTGGCTAATGCAGGGGGTGAAGTTGGAGTTATGCGCAGAGAACAGAGTAGGCTTACTCTCAGACATCTCTCGAGTTCTCCGTGAGAACGGTTTGACTGTTGTTCGTGCAGACGTGGAGACACAGGGACAGAAGTCTCTCAACGCTTTTTACGTCAGAGACATCTCCGGGAACAAGATCGATATGGAGTTTGTGGAGTCAGTGAAGAAAGAGATGAGACCGATCCATCTCGAGGTCAAGAATGAAGACAACGCAAAAGACAGAGTCGTCTCTCATGAGCAGCTAGCCTTGGCTGCTGCACCGCCACCGCAAGCCCACCGTTTCTCTCTCGGTGAGATCTTACGGTCTCAAATCGGACGACTTTCTCACAAATGATCAGTAGTTACTAGAGTAGTATGGTATAAAGATTTAGAAAGCTGCAATAATTCACCATTGGTTTATAGTAATAACACCAAATGTAAGTTCTCCATTTATATCTAGACGTTATGGTACTACACTTGTGAGGTTGAGTTAAAAGAAAGAAGCTAACCAATGTTCTTTTTTATACGACCTAATGTTCTGTTCTTCCTTACGTGAGCCTCATGTTAAGCCTACGTAGCCAAATGGAGTGAAGTATCATGTGAAACGCATCGTACCTCTTAGGTGGATCGTTGAGCTCGAAATGTCTCCTCACGTACCGAAGATTACGTTTAAGACTTTGGTATTTCTCATCAGAGATGGACATGAGAATCTCCTTCAACTTCGGAATCTCTGAGACGTCGACTTGTACAGAGAAAGTCTCCCAACGAAGGATATCACTGAAGGGTAAGACAAAGTTAACAGAGAGAATGACGGGGATGCACTCGGAGTAGATGGCTTCGGTGAGTCTAGGGCTAGCTACTTCGTAGCCACTAGGACAGAAACAGAACTTTGAGCTTCTCATGAAGTCGTAGTAGTTTAAGTGTTTAGGAAGGTATTCGAATACTGGCATGTCCGGGTCACGTTGTTTCCAGTGGTCTAATAGAATGGGACGGACCGGACCGTGGACTCCACCTGCGAAGAAGGCGAGATGTGGACGTGGGGAAGACATTAGGGTTTTAGAGAGGCGAAGTTTGGGATCAACTTCACCACCGAAGAGTTTGATCTCAGGGAGAGTCGCGTCTTTTGCAGGGTTGAACCCTTCTGATGAGTTAGCATTGCACATGACGCGGATTGATTTGTTGAAGAGATCTTTATTGCCTTTTGAAGTGAGAGGTCCCTGCATTGGAGAAAACGAAACCCATTTATAAAAAAAAATCTGAATGAATCATGAATAAATGAGATGTTAATTACCCAGTCGTGGCACGCAAGCATGAAGTGATCAGCTCCACTGGTTCGATTCCAGAAAGGGTGGTTACTTGATATCAGTCTGATGTAATCAGAAGCAAAAGTTCTGAGAGGGCCAGCGTCAGAGTTCTTTTCGTATAAGTATCTGACAAGCCAAGTAACACTAAAGGGCAAGAAGTAAACATGAGCTTGGTCAGGGTCGTATGTACGGAACTTGGTCCTACTTTTCTCCATCTCCATAATGAATCTCCCTTCAACCGCGTATACGCTCTTGCACGGTCCGTCATGTACTAACGGTGGCTCCCCTTCTTCGTATACATACACCTTAAACCTCTTCTCCATTTCCAAGTAACTCCTACCAAAAAAAGAATAAAAAGTTAGCGTTTATTGCTTTTTGTGATCTCTACTAATCTAGTACTGCAGGCGTCAGCTACCTGACACTTCTTTGGTGTGCACATTAGAAGTAAATAAAACTATTGTTGACAAAAGTGCTTATGGACCATGCAATTAATAAGCTCATCATGACACAAGTAGAAACTGTAACTGTGTAGTCTGCTGAGCCGTAATTTGATTAAGGCCAAAAGTGATGTAATTAGTGAAAATGACATGTAACTGACCTTAATCTAGTAGCAGAGTTAATTGCACCGCCTAAGTTTTTACATAGACGGGTACTGATTAAACCACACAATAGCATATCCTATACTATATGTAATAATCTCAATGAATTGGATTGCTTGTGAAAGGAGGTTCATGAATCAGTGGGTTTCATCATGAATAATAAGTAACTTTAGTATATTACTTTTTCAGAGAGTATGATACAAAACTAGTGGTGTCTATGTGTGTGTGTGAATCTTCGATACAAACAATAACCAAATTTAGAATTTGAGTTTTTTTTGGTCCAGAGTCATCGATTCTTAGCGTCACTTAGAAGAATTATTTTTAATAATTACTTACGCAAAGCCAAAAAAAAAATTAACCGTGTGGGAAAAATGATCGTTAAAGTAAAGTTTTTAACTCGAAGTTTTGGAAGCTAAAGAACTTTTATTTTGTCTTGAATCTAAAGTTTCTCTAATTTAAATATTAAACTCTTGAAAGATAATAGTAAATTAGTAATAATAATAACTTACTGGTACAAAACTGACGGATTACGGTAGACTTGTGTGTTGGGAAGATCAACGTTGAACAATTTAGCGTTACGGTTAGAAGAAGAAGCTTCACGTATCAAAGCTCTTGCTTGGCTTAGTCCTAGTTCCACCATTCTTCTCCGGTTCAGCTTCTTCTTCTTCTCCGGTTTACTCTGCAACTGATTCAAACACACATTCACATGACTAAACCGGACCGTTACGAAAATTTGAAATTTCACAAAAACGAATCATTCCGATCATGATGATGATGATGAAGATGAAGAAGCACTTACAGTGGCATTACGCGATCTGACGGAGAGGATCTGCTGAGAGACGACGTCACGAGAATCCACCACTCTGTTTTCGTCTCCGGCGTTGTAAAAGCTTCGTTGCAGCTCAGTTTCCGGGAAAGAGAACTCGAGTTTCTGAAAAGAGTAGTCGAAGTAGGAGATCGAGCAGCGAGAGATAGCGAATACGAGTGCGATTGATCCGATGCAGATCGATATGAAAGAGAGTCTCGTGTACTGATACTTATCCATTTTCTACTCTGTTCTCCGAAAGAGGAAGGAGATACTGCGTTTGATTATTTTCCGGGAAAATCGAAAGAGAGAGAGGAAGAGGAAGAAGAAGAAGAGTGAGCGAGTCTCTCACTCTACTTGTGACGAGATGAATAGGCGGGGAGAGAAGGAAGTTTGGTTTTGGTTGTTAATGGAGTTTTTTTTTGGAAAAATCGAAGAATGTTTGGGTTTTATAATAAATTATAATTACTAATTTGCACCATTTGAATCCACATGGTTTATCTAATGATGTTCTTATTTTCTTTTTTAATTGTTTACTTAACATTCACACTGTATAAATGCTAATAAATATATATATATATAAGGTGGTCTTATATATATCATACATTTTCTATCTTTAATACTGATTTCTTACCATTTATTACCTCTCTTATCCATGGAGAAATTTAGGGGTTATTCAACTTAAGAGAATTAATAATCAAATGAATATAAGATTCTATAAAATTCTAATCTTATCATTAAATAAAAAAATTATAATTTTTGTATATATTAATGTTATTCAATTTCTTATTAACAATATTCTTTAAGAATTTAACATACAGTTTTAATAGAATCATTGTGAAAAACCAACTCAATCGTAGTTTTAAGGCCATGATTATCGAGAGAACTGTTTGTTGGGTTTCTTAATTTTTTTTGTTCGTTTAAATTTTTTTTTCTTAAAATAAGAAAAAAATCAATTGTGGACCGTCACGTGTCAGTGGAGTCCGCAAACAGTATAAGAAACAGACCAAAGTCAATCCTTATTTGGCGATTTCTAAAACTGATTTTATCACTTTTGTAGGGTCCAAAGATTTAAAAAACCCTATAAACATCTCGATAATCATACTCTAAAATGTCATTTAGTTATCAATATCTACTATTAAAAGAGAATCATCACTAAAAATCTATTTATAAAGATTGTTTCACCTATTCAATAACTATTTATTATATTTTGGTTTTACTTTTAATTTTCTCTAACTAATTAACTATAGAAATATTTTACATAAATTAAATGAACTCATTTATTATTCTACATATTCTATTATATAATAACTCAAACAAAAAAATCATCATCAAAATATGACATATGACATGATAATTGCCCTATATATAGAATGCCTTTACAATTATATATAGTTTCGCTATTGCTAAAAAAATCCAATAGTTTACTTACGTTTAATATATGATCTAATGAGCAATCCTCGAATGTAATGGTTTATACGTATTCAAAGATGCCGTTGATTGCCTTCAAAAAAAAAAAGATGCCGTTGATTAAAAAAATTGAAAGTGAAAAATGTTGTCACTTGAGTTTTTTCTAAAATAATTGTTGTTTCAGTTAGCATTATTGTTTTAAAAATAAAAAAAAAAATCTCACAATTTATGCAAACCATTATAATATATTTTCATCAAAAATAATAATAATACAAAATTTATAAATCACATGTTTTCTAATCAAAATTTTATATTATTGGGTTATTGGGTTGACAGCAGGTTAGATCAAAAGTTAAATAATTTTAATAAATTACAAACATCAATATTAAAATTAGAAAAAAAAACAAGTTTAAATATATATATATATATATATATATAAGAAAGATTTAAAATCTATTTTCTTTATTTTTCCCATTTCACATAATAATATAAAAGATAATTGAAATAATTTTTGTAACCAGTTAGAGTTAAAACACATAAAATAATGATATTAAAATTAATAAGTATTTAAATATTTAATGCATAGATTGAAATTGACTTTTAGATTTAAAAAAATAAATAAATCAAATTTGATTACATATCAGTCATTTATCAGCTCAATCGGTTAGCTTCGGATTTTAGATGTTTTTTTGCGGATTTTTAAATAATAGATATTTTTACAAACCAAACTTGGATTACATATCAGATCACTGGATTTGTCGGTTCGATCTCTGTTCCAACAAATATAATTTCATTGATTTAAATGCAAAAGTTTTTTTCCAGATTAACAAAACATTTGTAAATTGTCAATATAATTTTTCATCACAAAATATTAAAAGCGCGGATCAAAATCTAATAACTCATTAAAAGCCTCTTAAAAACTTTAAACTATGTGGATTAAGAGAATTGATCTGAATTCTTTCAAATTCAATCAAATAACACTTACTTCCCCTTCTCCAAAGGTTCTTTTTCCGACTAAAATATTTATTGATTGCTATCCAGTAATACATTACCGAAAAGATGGACAATACTGGAACGCGAACTCCAACCTGTCTGAGAACATATAGCTTTCTTAGCTAACAGATCATCACAACTATTACTAGAACGTTTGATATGAACAAAGAAAACCATATGAAACATTAACTTCCATTGAGCAACTGTTGATACTAAGTGTTCAAGACGGGGATTTAAATCTCCTTGATTGATATACTTAAAGTGGAGATATTATCACCTTCAAATATCGCATTCCTACATCCAAATGACGTATACTCCTGCATGGACCTTAATCATCGATGACCGGCCTTCAAATTTTCCCATACCCACTTCCAAAAAGTTCCATGATGGTTACATATTATCCACCCCACTCCCCAGTTATCACAACCTTCACAATGAGACGCGTCCTAGTTACTTTTAATCCTACCTAAAAGAGGACCCTTCCATTATTTGATGATCTTGTGTTCATACTATGAGCTAGAAGTGTCGGAGTAGTGGTAATAGAGTCTAACCATTTATGTACATCTTCTCGAGCTTTACTTACTAATTCATCAGCAAAGTAGGAGAGATTATTGAATAGAAGATCATTACGGCATTTCCACAACCTCCAAACCAACTAATATGGTAAAAGAAATGGTTTAATAGGAAAAGTAGTGTTAAAGTTATAAGAGAACAGAAGAGTTAACTTATCGTAATATGGCATCTGATTGTTTGGTGTAAATTTCCATTACTGAGGATTTGATTGTTTGTTTTATCAGTAAAATACATAGTCAATTTCTTTCGTTAATAAGCCAATGTTCAAAATTTGTTAAATTAAGGATATACTTTAGTTACTACCTAGTTAGGGCATACTATTACCAACCAATTGGTTTTTATCCTTCTACTTGTTCTCCTTACAATTTTCTTTAGTATTTTAAGTGTAACATTAAAAATGTTAATGTGAAAACCGACATGTTTTATTTATAATTAGATTGTCATTCTTCTCACTTAAATGTGACGACACAAAAGTAAGTTTGTCACATTGGCATTGTTAAATTTTATTTATTAGTGAAAGCAAACTTAACAAAATAGAGGTTGATGCTCATAGAGCTTATTGACACAAAATAGATATAGCTTTATAATGTTTATTATACAAAAATGTAAAGTGAAGAGACAAGTTTAGATTGCTTTCAAAAACTAATAAAGATGATTAATTTCACTAAAGGATTTTGAATGAAGCTGTTACACCAAAGTTACTCATTCACTATGTCATGACATGCATAACTTATATGAAAACTAAACTATCATACTAAAATCTTAGATACACGGGCTAATGGGCTTAGATAGAATGTAATTTATATGAAAACTATCATGCTAAAACCCTAGATACACGGGCTAACGGGCTTCGATATAATGTTGGGCTTTGAACTCTCTACTAACAAATAATTTGAAGTAATAGGACTGTTTTTAATTTCCATAAAAGAGAGGTATCTTAGCTAATAATTTCGAAATACATGGTGGGGTCCGCTAAGAGCAACGGAATTCATGTAGCGCTTGTGCGTGACTGTTAAGCCTAAGACGTTAGATATAATTGGTCGATATTACCCCTACTATCATCCTAAAATACCAACCTTACCCCTATAAACCTCAAAACTCGCTTACACAGAGTGACTCTCTCACACTACCTTCTTCCATTTCAACTTTTCTCTCGAAATTTTTCCTTTCTTTCTGAGTTTACTGCGAAGACAAATCTCCTTCTCCGTTCCAATACCTCTGAAAAAATGGTGAGCGCCGCCGATCACTGGATTCTCCTCTTCTTAGCTTGGGGGAGTTGTTTTCGGTTCGTTTCCAGTTTTCAAAATCTGATTTCGTGTTGCTTTTTTTTATCTCAGGTAATGGCTCAGAAGCTGAAGGAAGCTGAGATCACCGAACAGGACTCGCTCCTTCTGGTAAGCAAAGCGTCTTCATCGAGCTCTCGTTTCATGGATTTTGTGTGAAGTTTCTCGTTCCTTACTTGTGGTTTTCAAAGTTACCGATCTCGATCAGGTCGCGTTAATCATCTAGATATGGATTTTGATCTTCGCTAATCATCGGTGTGATTGATTTCGTCTCTTGATTTTTTGAAAATTTCTCGTTGCTTCCTGGTGATTTTTTTGGCAGATTATCTGGCTTTAAATCACGTATAGATGGATTTAGGTTTCAAGTCACTGCGATAGATTTTGATAGTTGCTTGATTTGAAGAGAATCGAGAACGGTTTCTTCGTTAATGCTCGTTAACATATTGGTCTTGGTTTTTGTTGAAATAGACTAGGAATCTGCTGCGTATTGCTATCTTCAACATCAGCTACATCAGGGGTCTCTTTCCCGATAACTATTTCAATGATAAATCCGTTCCTGCTTTAGGTAACAAGCTAATTAATCTTGAGACCTCTTTGGTTCAATTTCTATTAACTATAACTGGCTGATGATTCTGTAAACAGATATGAAGATCAAGAAGCTGTTGCCTATAGATCCTGAATCACGCCGATTGATTGACTGGATGGAGAAAGGTCTTTTGTATACTTAATGATTTTAAGCACTCTTTGACAGATTGTGTGTACTCATCACTGGATATATCTAGGTGTCTACGATGCACTGCAGAGGAAGTATTTGAAGACGCTCATGTTCTGCATCTGTGAATCTGTAGAGGGTCCGATGATTGAGGAATACTCTTGTAAGTTCTGGGGGAAATGATATAGCTTTGATAAAGAGTGTGGTTTGCTGTTGGTTTGGTGTTCTCATTTGATTTGTTACTGCAGTTAATTTCAGCTATTCAGATTCTGATGGCCAAGATGTCAGGATGAACATCAGTCGTACTGGAACTAAGAAACATCGTGGAACTTTTAACTCCACTGCTGACATTACCCCAAATCAAATGAGGTGTGCACTGTGTTAAAGATATTTTATTGAGTTTATAAATGGTTTTGTTCTTCCCTAACATGCTTTGTAATTTTCATGATTGTGCTGAAATCAGGAGTTCTGCTTGCAAAATGGTCCGCACACTAGTTCAGTTGATGAGGACTCTCGATAAAATGCCAGACAAGGTGGTGAATATTTTAATTATCCCTCAGGTCCGTTCCATTTACTTCAATTTGCTGATGACAGAGTTTACTCTTTTTTTTTTTGCTTCGACTCCAGCGCACCATAGTGATGAAGCTTATGTACTACGATGATGTCACGGTATGGTTATAGCATTCATAAATCCAATAACCATTGGGGATATTGTTATGATCTTAATGCTGTTTGAATAGAGCTTCTACAGTGTAATGACCCTGAATGCCATATTAACACTGTGATAACAAGCAATCAAACTCTGCGCTTGTGAATTCCTACTTTAGTTATTAGTTCAATACACTTATAATACGCACATGTAGCTTTATATTTATTGTGTTTACATAAAGTTTTCTTTTAATATTGCCTGTTCTGTTCATTCGATCTCACTTTTCTCCACACTGACTGTTGAATGCTCAGAGGAAAGACTGACATCTGTTACTTGAATCTTTTTGCAGCCACCAGATTACGAGCCACCTTTCTTCAGAGGCTGTACAGAAGAAGAAGCTCAGCATGTCTGGACGAAGAATCCTCTGAGAATGGAAGTTGGGAATGTTAACAGCAAACATCTCGTGTTAACACTTAAGGTATTGAGATTGAAGAAGATGTAACTCGCTACATATATATCTCTTCTTATGATGTCTAACTCATCGGGGATGATCTGTGCAGGTCAAGAGCGTGCTTGATCCTTGTGACGATGATAATGATGACATGCAAGATGATGGGAAGAGTACAGGACCTAATTCTGTACATGATGACCAGCCTTCTGATTCAGATAGCGAGGTTAACAGTCATTTATCTTCATTTTACTCAGATCTTTACATCCTACATGGTTTGCCTAAAACGTAACCTGTTTTTTTGTTGTTGTTGTTTCCAGATCAGTCAAACAGAAGAAACTCAATTCGTTCTGGCGCCAGTAGGTAATGATAACTTACAACAAATCTTAGTATGATGTGACAGTCTAGTTAAGTTTTGCACTAAACTGAGTAAACCTGATAATCTAACAGAGAAACAAGATGATGATGATGGAGAGGTTGATGAAGGTGAACTATTATATAAAATATGAGCGTAAAAACTTGACTTTACTGAATAGGAAAAGCTTCCTCTAGTTTCACCTACCTGTGGGATGTTTCTAGATGACACACAGGATCCGATTGAGTCTCAACAGCAGCTAGCAAGGGTGAAGGACTGGATCAAGTCCCACCACCTCAACAATCTGGAACTCACAGATGTCCTTTCAAACTTCCCAGATATCTCAATAGTAATGGGTTTTTCCTCTTCCTTTCCACCTTATAAAGTGTTACCAAGCTCTTGCATATTAGTTTTCTGCCGTTCTAAGTCACTCTATTTTATTATTCCAGGCTCTGACTGAAGGTATATAAAAGTTTGATGAAAGTCACTACAACAAGGACACTTGAAGCATCAGATGATGATGGAATTCTACAGCTTTCTATCAATTACTATATACTGTGAACTTACATAGTATATCATCCTCCACTAACAGTTACACCCTGATTTTCAGAAATCGTGGATCAGCTAGAGAAAGAAGGTGTTCTTTCAAAGACAGGGAAGGACACGTACCTTATAAACAGAGATAAGGTATAAAATTGATCCTATCCTACTGATTTGAAGTCATTCTCTTAGATTTTTTATTTATCTTGACCATCAACTAACCCCAAAATATAACCAGACACAATGGAGCGAATTCAACTTTGTGAAAGAAGAAGCTGATGGTAAAACTGCTCCGCCAAAGGACGAGAAATCTATAGCTCCTGAAGACTACATGTACATGAAAGTGGGAGACTCTGACTTCTTACTCTATGTTTAATATACAGGCAAAAAGGAAAGCTAAACAAAAAATGGTCTTGAGATCCATCATTAACACACGTTTTTTTGTTAGGCCCTGTACCATTCTCTTCCGATGCAATATGTGACCATTCCAAAGCTTCACAACATGTTGGACGGTGAAGCCAAACAGACAGAAGTTCGTAAGCTGATTGACCGAATGATCCAAGAGGGCTACGTGGAAGATTCTAGCAACCGCAGGCTAGGTTTGCTGTCTCAGTTCAGACACTGTCTCTTTTAAGTTCTGTTGGTCGTAAGACTTACCTCACTGATGAAATTTTGTATATACAGGGAAGCGTGTAATTCACTCAGTTTTAACCGAGAATAAGCTAAATGAAGTCAGAAAAGTTCTTGCCACAGATGATGATGATATGGTAATTCTTAATTCAGACTGTTGAATAAATCCTTGAAGGGCTTTCTAATGAGAATTGGTTTACAGGATGTGGATGTTGATGAAACTGTAAACAAGACCAACGGCCAAGATGCCAAACTAACCCCAGGTATACTCTTTTTCGTACCCAAACTTTGAGCTGTGTTAATCGGTCTTGATGTCCACACAAAAACATTTTTTGTCAAAAAAAGCAGATGTATCTACACGTGGAGGCATCCACTCCATTGGATCAGACTTGACACGCACGAAAGGGAGATCTGAGATGAAGCAGAAAGGATCGGTTCTAAGTGAACAGACCATCTCCAAAGCTAATAACACTCCGATGAGCACCAATGCACAGGTTGAAATCACACACACACCACTGAATAAACAATATTGTTGACTCTCTTGTTTAAGTAGTACCTAATCTGATAATTGGCTCAGCCTGTGGCATCGAGGGAGAGTTTTGCTGTAAACGGAATGGCTGCTAAAATCTTTAAGGAAGACGCTGGCACAGACTGTAGCCAAGCCTCACAGGACAAGCGTTACAGGAAAACCAGCACGGTCTCTTAAATACAGAACCACAGACTTTTTTTATGTTTTTCAACTTAAGAAGTGATAGTTTTGAAAATAACATGCCCTTTTTGGGTTGTGGTTATCAGGTGAGAGACCCTATTCTTCAGTACTCGAAGCGCCAGAAAGCTCAAGCTAATTGATGATGATAATACCACAGTATCAGACACGAGAGCCACCATACTCAGTGGCTATGATAGTATCTACCAATTCCCTGATACACTCGCTTTATTTCCCATGCTTAAGTATTTGGAAAAGGTAATGATTTTGATGTGGTCGGAGATCCCTCTTGTTACACCATAACTAGAGGTGGAAGGACAATAAAACCAACACTAAAGATTCAAGATATGGGATGGACAAAAGTTAGTGGAAGAGGCAAAAAAGGTCATCGTGGCCGAGGGAACCAAAATCGCTAATTAATGTCTTTACTTATCTTGTGTTCTAAGATTCAAATGTGAATCTTTTTCTAGGGTTTCTTTATTCCCTTTGATTTGTGTTAAACTTTATCGAACTTATGAGTGAAAACTCATACTTGTATTTTCTTGTACTTTAATATGAAAGCCCTTTTTCCAAAAAAAAAAAAGTATTATGGATCTTTGCTACTTTTGGTTGAGACTTGTTGCATCAAAGGTCACTTGTTTTATTGGTTAAGTGGTTATTATGATATTATATGTTAATTTTATTTCTTCATGATTCATCAATATGAATCTATAACCATATGATTTTCTACTTGAATAGACAAAAGGGAAAACATACCTTGTGAATCCATGATTCAATGATCTATGGCAAGAGAATGGATCTTCCAATGCAAAACCTTTTTCCTTATGACCTTAGCTCTCCATTGATGGGATATGGAGATTTCCACTTATTTTCAAGTTAGGTTGCATTGGGGACCATAACCCATGATGAAGAATTAATTTCTAGTTCAACCCTTCACTAAACTAGAAATTAAATAAGGCATCCACATATAATGTTTCATAACATTTCATGCCCAAAATAATTAATGGTCCTATCACATTATTCCTTAACATATGTGACTCAACCAAAATTAACCAAAATGATCTTACAATCTCCCACTGAGTCATATATGTGCCTTAGAATGTGACAGACTTAATGAGCGCTCTTTATGCCATTAATTCTGGGAGCATAAACAATCTTGTCCATTGATTATATCAACATAGGATCATGGTGGCTTTCGTTACATTACTTTCGTAACTAAACTTTCCATGGTCACAATATCAATACAACCAAATGACATAGATCAATTATGAAACATGTGGCATGAAAATCACATGAAGTGTGGTCTGTATATGTCGATTTTCAACTGGTCCTACTTTAGTGAGATCAACTTAACCTTATGGTACAAAGTGTATGCCGAAGACTTTAAACTTTATTTCTGATCAGAAAGTGTGTATAATACAACAAAAACATGGAACAAAAACCAAATTACAAACTCCCACTAAACCGAATGATCCCCAAACACCAAAATACCCATATGAGCAGTATGCTCATGAAAGACCTTAGGTACAATTCCTTTTGTAAGAGGATCCGCAATCATAGAGTTTGTCCCTAAGTGTTCTATGGTAAACTTTCCACTTTGTACCCATTCCTTAACAACTCGGTACTTGATGTCTACAAACTTAGACTTTACCGAACTTCTATTGTTGTTGGAATACATAACGGCCGCCTTATTGTCACAATACAACTTGAGGGGTCTTTCTATTCCTTCAAGAATCCTTAAACATGTGACAAAATTCTTTAGCCAAATTCCCTGAAGTGATGCCTCGTAGACTGCTACTAATTCTGATGCCATTGTGGATGATGTTACGAGTGATTGCTTAGCACTTCGCCAAGAGATCGCTCCACCGGCTAACAGAAAAACATAACCTAATGTAGACTTTCTACTGTCTTGGCATCCCGCAAAATCAGAGTCAGAATACCCAATGATCTCCATATTATCTGATCTCTGGTACGTGAGCATACGGTCTTTTGTTCTCTGCAAGTACCTCATGACCCTTTTGGTTGCTTTCCAATGGTCCATGCCCGGATTACTTAAGTATCTGCCCAACACTCCAACTATGTACGCTATATCCGGTCGCGTACAAACTTGAGCATACATAAGACTCCCTACTGCTGATGCATAAGGGATACTTTGCATCTCCTCAATTTCCAGTTTTCCTTTAGGGCATTGTTCGAGACAAAACTTGTCTCCCTTAGCGATTGGGGTATCTCCTGGTTTGCAATCATGCATGCCAAATCTTTTAAGAACTTTATTGATATAGCTCTTTTGTGACAATCCAAGAATTCCTCGAGGGCGATCTCGATGAATCTCGATCCCTAATACAAAAGATGCCTCACCAAGATCTTTCATCTCAAAATTTTCCTTAAGAAATCTCTTGGTTTGAACCAGCATGCTAATATCGTTAGTGGCCAGAAGTATGTCATCGACATATAAAACCAGGAAAATACATTTACTCCCACTGAACTTTTGATACACACAATCATCAACCAAATTCACCTCAAAACCAAAGGAGGTGATGATCTTATAAAATTTATGGTACCATTGACGGGAAGCTTGTTTTAGCCCATAGATGGATTTCTTTAATTTGCAAACCATATTTTTTGCATCACCTAAGGCAAAATGTTCTGGTTGCACCATATAAATCGTCTCTTCAATGTCTCCATTGAGAAACGCTGTCTTAACATCCATCTGATGAAGCTCTAAATCATAATGTGCAACAAGAGCCATGATTATCCTAAAAGAATCCTTTGAAGATACCGGAGAGAAGGTTTCTTTATAGTCAATCCCCTCTTTCTGAGTATAACCTTTAGCCACTAGACGAGCCTTATATTGCGAAATATTACCATTCGAATCCCTCTTGGTTTTAAATATCCATTTACAACCAATGGGTTTCTTTCCTTCTGGTAATTTAACGATTTCCCAAACCTCATTGTCTAACATAGACTTATACTCTTCATTTGCTGCCTCAGTCCACTTATCCGACATGGAACAACTCATAGCCTGGCGGAAGGTGATGGGATCATTTTCCGAAAGAGTTTGATTTTCCTCATGTTCCATTAAAAATACTATGTAATCATCTGGAATAGCATTTCTCTTTATTCGGGTGGATCGCCTAAGAGCAATTTGATCTTGTTGCACTAGTTCTTGAGGATTTTGAGTTTGACCTTCATGTACGATATCATCGACAACCTGAGTTGGAGGAAGGACTTCATTATCAACTTGAGGATCCAAATTTACTTCATCAGAAGTAACTATACGAATCGGTATAGGTATTTGAGCCGATTCTTCCTCAAAGATGATATCCTTAACCTTATTTCTCCCCCCAAAATCAATATCCTCAAAGAACGTAGCTGTTCCTGTCTCAAAAATATTCTTAGCAGTGGGATCGTAAAACTTATACCCTCTTGAGCGTTCCGAATAACCAATAAAGTAGCTGCTAATGGTTCTTGAGTCCAGTTTCTTTTCATATGGCTTATAAGGCCTTGCCTCAGCTGGACATCCCCATATTCGAAGGTGCTTAAGACTAGGCTTGCGCCCAGTCCAAAGCTCATAAGGGGTCTTAGAAGTTGCTTTAGTTGGCACCCTATTAAGAATGTATGCTGCAGTCTTTAGTGCCTCTCCCCAAAGTGATTCTGGTAAGGAGGAATGACTAATCATACTCCTCACCATGTCCTTAATAGTGCGATTCCTTCTCTCAGACACACCATTCATGCTAGGAGAACCTGGCATGGTGTATTGAGGCACTATACCACACTCCTCTAGGTATCTGGCAAACGGTCCTGGACGTTGTTCACCTGAACCATCATACCGACCATAGTATTCGCCACCACGATCAGATCTGACAGACTTTATCCTTCGGTCAAGTTGGTTCTCAACCTCAGCTTTAAACTTTTTGAACACGTCCAAAGATTCCGATTTCTCATGAATAAGAAACAAATATGCATATCGAGAATAATCGTCAATGAATGATATAAAATATTGTTGACCATTCCAAGAAGCCGTAGGAAAAGGTCCACAAATATCCGTATGTATCAATTCAAGGACTTCCGTAGCTCTATATGCACCCAATTTCTTATGCTTGGTCTGTTTTCCTTTAATGCAATCCACACATATATCACAATCCGTGAACTTTATGGAACTCAATATATCATCTGACACAAGACGCTCAACTCTATTTCTAGAGATGTGACCTAGGCGTTGATGCCAAAGAGTTCCTGAATTTGCATCTTCAAACTTTCGTTAGTACCTCTTGATTCAACACTTAAACTTTCATCTTTAGAGTTATAGTGTCAAGCATATAAAGACTGTGATTTTCCAAAAGTTTACCGGTTCCAACAAGTTTTGAATTTAAAGACAAAGTAGCGGTTCCGTTCTCAATTAGACAAGAATAACCTGATCTGTCTAACCAAGGACCGGAAACCAAATTACGTCTAAAAGACGGTACAACAAAGGTGTCTTTCAAATCCAGAAAATGACCAGAAACAAAAAAACAATCTAAAATGCGCAATTGCCTCCACATGCACCGGACTCCCATTAGCCACATGAATGCGTCTTTCAGCATCATTTGGGGTTCGATAGCTCAGGCAACCCTGAAGTGAAACACTAATGTTAGTAGTAGCACCAGAATCTAACCACCAAGTGTTTCTAGGTACTTCAACTAAGTTCATTTCTGAGCAAACCAAAGCAAGGAACATACCTTTCTTAGCACGCCAAGCGTGATATTTAGGGCAGTCCTTCTTTATGTGTCCACCCTTCCTGCAAAAGAAACATGTATCTTCAACCTTAGCATGTTTCTTTTGGGTAGGACCCTTAGCAGCATTATCCTTAGTGGGCTCAAATTTCTTTCTTTTGCCCTGTCCCTTAGAGGTGTAAACCATATGAGAACTTTCGGTCCTTTCTTGTTTCATCCTCTCTTCCTCTTGCACACAATATGCAATGAGCTCGTTAAGAGACCATTGCTCCTTCTGTGTGTTATAACTTGATTTCAGTTGACTGAACTGAGGAGGAAGAGAGTTCAAGACAAAGTATATGAGCAATTCAGCCGGAAGCTCAGTCTTAAGTGTCTTGAGTTTCGAAACAATGTTGGACATTTCCAAAATGTACTCCCTTATTTTCCATTGCCGTGGTACCTCATTGTACTAAAGCGATGCAAAAGCATGCTAATTTCCGCCTTATCGCTTCTTGCGAAACGTGAATCCATCTCGGCAAGGAACTGTTTGAGATCATTGATCTCTTCACCACCTCTGAAGGCTTCTGGAATGGTGTCCTTAATGATCATCAAACCAATGCGGTTAGAACGCTCCCACTTCTCATGAACAGCCTTATATTCCGAAGTGCTGTCATCCGTAGGAGAAGAAGGTTTGTCCATCCTGAGCGCAAGGTCAAGATCCATTACACCCAAGAACAATCTTCACTTTACTTTTCCATTCCGAAAAATTGGAACCTGTAAGAATCGGAATGGATCCTAAGTTGGCAGATAAAGTAGCTGAAATGAGAGAACAAAAAACTGAGTTAACTCAATATCCGAAGAAATCAATAATAAATTTTAACTGATTATACTTCCCATCCAAGATACTAAATGTAACATCAATATCAAGTCTTTGGACAGTAATATTGACTACTAGCAGTATTCTTGTAATAACAATCAAATATTGACAATAATCCACGATAAACAATAAACCTTCATTTGAGCCGATTATTATTCACATGTTGAAACCTTATAATTGTCATGTATTCATCATCATAATTGTATGTACAATTCGGCCAAAAATTAAGTCTTCCTTTGGGCCGACTTAACATTCGCATGAATATTGCACACACGTATATATGTAATTCCGGCCAAACACAACCTTCCTTTGGGCCGATTAAATATTCACCATGAACTTACATATATACTTCCTTTAATAATTCTCATGAAAAATCTTCTCAAGAGAGGTCTTCCTTTGGGCCGACATCTTGATTAAATTTAAAATCAAATTATTAAAGATGTATAATCAAATTTATTAATTGATTTAAAGCTGAATTTTATTCTTGCACAAATATATAAATAAACGTATGTAGGGTCTTTATGCAAGATACTTAAGCGGCAGAGTGGTTGGAGTCAGCAAAGGGCGTTGCCAGCTTTGTCACGCACCTGGGTTCGATCCGGCCTTGCCGTTTTTCGAATCTGGATGGCTTTTGAAGTGCGGATATTTTCTCTAAACCGTAATGCACAGGCAGTAATGTTTGTCACTGCTCTTCACCGTCTTTGTAGAGTGGGAAAACATCGGAAACAAGCAAATACTTACGTTTTTCTTTAACTCAAGTTAAAGTTTGTGTTGTGATTGATGTGTATTCGTGTAATCTGCTATAATATGTTTGGTATAAAACCTTATAAATATGTGGATAACAAAAAACAAAGTACTCGAACAGAGGTGGAAGGAACTTGACAAGTGACTGATAAGTGAGAAATGGTAAAACGTGTACGCTTCTGCTTCTGTGTTTTCTTGTCAGTTGCAATCGGCGTGTAACGGTGAAATGAATCCAGAGCTTAACATTTTCAGTTACTTTGTAAGTTTGTAGCTTATGTGTCTTCATGCATTTTTCATTGTTATCCATCTATCTTATTAAAGTAGAAGTACTTTAGGATTTTGTTTGGAAACATAGATAGTGAGGATTGTTTGGATACATGGATAGCAGTATTAAAAATAATTTCTTTTATTTACAAACTTAGCCTTTACATTTACAATAAATCTATCTTATTAAAAACTGTAGTACCCATAAAACTCCACCCTTATTTTTTCTTCTTATTTACCATTATGTGCCATTGAATAATTTAAAAGAAATTTTATTTACGGGCTGACTTAATAATTTTTTTATCTAACCGAATAAATTCAAAAAATAAGCATAATATTAACAAGATAGATCCAAAAATCTAGCCCTTACGTTAACAATATTTTTTATTTCCAATTACAACCCACAAAATAAAAGAAAATCCATCAATCAATTTAAAAATAAAATCTAGAGGTTTTTCATATATGAACAAAACGTAGATAAATTGCTAAAATTGAGATATTCACTTATTCTTATATTTTAAATCATATATTTTCTGTGTTAGACAACCATATTAATTTGTTAGTTATACATTTTTTCTTATTTCAACAAAATCTAAATAAAAAAATAGTATTTATATGAAATAATTGAATATTACATAAATTTATTTTATAATAGATCAAACAATAATAAAATATGAACAATTTCAAACATATAAAACACATATAAAACCAAACACAATTATATATGTTATATATTACAATTTACTATAACACTCATGCGGGTGTTAGTCATGGTTATCTAAGTACCCATCGACTACAATTCGGTCTTTCTGAATGTTGGGGTTCAAAATGGTTTTACATGAATATACGGACGGTGTCGAGTAGGATCATTCAAGGTCCATGTAAGTTTGTAGGAACCTAAAAAATATTTTAAAACTGTTGGTTTACAAATATTATTAAATAATTTTAAAAATTAAAATAAAAATAAAAATCAAAACCCGCGCTAAAGCGCGGGTCAAATCTAGTTTACATTTATAATAATAATCGTTGATAAGAGGCACGTGATATATGTTGGACCTAAATCTCAACATGGCCAAATAACAGTGCGGATCCGTTCTTTGTTTAAGAATGACTCGGATCTCAACTTCGAAGCCCGTCAAGATTTGAGAACCGATCTCGAATCACGAATCAGAGGAGTGAGGTCGAGGGCTGAAACGGATCTTAATGCCCGAAAGTTAGATAGGGTGGCTTTTACGTAAGGATTATATTTCCCTCGATGTTTATTGAATGATAAAAATTTGAATGACAAAATTGAGGTCTACTATTTATATTAGGAAAGGAGCTTGAGCATTCATTTTCTTAGTGGCTAGCTCTAAATGAGAAGTTGGTGGCCATGAAAGATGATTGTTTAAGACTCAATCACACTTAGCTTAAGACCTTTGTTTTATAAACCTCTGCCTTTTCTTCTGGTTTAACACGTTTAAATCTTATATTTGTTTTGATTCGAACCCTTTTGGAAGAGATTATGTGGTTGGCTTTCCTGAAAAGGACACTGACATTTATTTGTATGGGTGAAAATGCAATCGTACATAATCATATCTTGATCACACAGAGTTTCTTGAAGCTAATTGGTTCCTTGACGTAAGTGATAACATCACATTATACAGCAATTTGGTGAGGACTCAAGCATCTCTGGAGATCCTGTGGAATAAATATACACATGAAACATCAGTTTTTTTTCTCCTAAGTTCAGAAAGATCCATTAGGAGAATAGATATAAGGAGGAGAAGGGACTCACATTTGGCCTAGACTTGCGAAATCAAACCCTGGATCCATCTCTTGAACGATATCATTAGGTGGTTGTCCACATTCTTGCATCTTCTGCATGATCTCCATTATCTTAGTTGAATTGTTTGGTTCATCCTCGTAAACCGCATTGAGTTCTTTGATCAGTTTGTACTGTTGCGAATAGCGCTTGTAGTCTTCTTTGCTTATACTGCCTTCATTCTCTTCTAGCCATTTCGGATATCTTGCACCGATCTCCTTCATTGGTTCGTGGAGGATATCCTTCGACAACAGCTGTTGCATCATTGTTTCCACTATTGATTCCAAGTTCTATGCATAATAAACAAGAGGATAAGAGTCAACAACGTGAAAGATACAAAGCAGAAGCATTATCTCGACAATGAGCTCCATCTATTAACCTTATCTCTACCAAACAGCGACCAATCTAATACGCAGGACAAGAAGAGGCACACATTGGTTTCACTAATCTCTACTAGTAGTAACAAGCTAAAAGACTATACATTCAAATTCTCAGTTTAAGGGTATTTGGTTTACCTGAGATCCAGCCAGATTCTCGAATTGCTTGAGAAAATCCTCAACCATAGCATCATCATCACCAGAAGCTGGCTGCTGCTGCTTGGAAGAGATAGATTCCAATCCTTTGACAGTTTCTCTAGTTTGTTCCCTAAGCTTATCAAGAGCTTCAGCTACATGATCCTCTTTGGAGACTTTCTGCTTTCCCTTGTTCTTGATTCTCATATCAGGTAAGCCCATTCCAAGACCTTGAACTCCACTCGGCAATGGAGAAGGCTCTTCTTTCTTCTTCTTCTCATTCCCCTCTTCGTCTTCTCTATGGTTTCTACAACAACACATCCCCAAAAGAAACAAATCAAAACATCACAGGAACCCCATTAACTCTCTAGACTCAACCAAAACATGTAAACATAGCTATTTCGAAACCTAAATTAAGACATAAAGTTTGAGACTTTGGAGCTATAAGATAAAGGAATTGACTCAACCAAAGCATGTAAATCAAGCTATTCATTCAAAAACCGAAAACCAAGACATAAAGTTTAAGACTTTGGAGCTAGAAACAGAGAGAGTAAGATAAAAGGAGTAACCTTTGAGCAAGATTGAGATCTTTGAAGTCATCCAATGCACCTGAGCCACAAAACCATAGAGAATCAATAAAACCTAAGCGTTTCAACAATCAGGGTAGATGGGCAGGAACACACAACAATTACATAGAATTTCAGGAAACTCATATTGGATGAATCACGAGAACTTACTATCGAGAAGCTCGTCTAAGTCATCGGTGTGATTGCTCGCCATTTTCTTACGGCGTTTGGTCTCTGTGTCTGTAAGCAATTCGCAGATTGGGAAGAGGAATCTGAGAAGATTGACAGAAGAAGAAAACTTTTGGTTTCGCACGGTGTGATTTGAAGAGTCACGGTGAAGCTCAATGTTTCCATCCAACGGCTGAGATCACTTCTGCCATTTTTATTATTTAAATGTCACGATCCAACGGCTGTCATTACTTTTCCATTTAATTATTCTCCGGTAAACAAATACACACACAAAAAAATGTTGAGAAATAGATAAAACTAAAAAAAATTTTGTCAACCAAATAGTTTTTAAACGAAAAAAATGAATAAAGATAGATTTTTTTGAAGGATGTAAATATATAATTATATTTTGTAAATTAACTAATTTAAAATGAAGCCGATGTTTAGAAATAAAGTTTAAAATTATAATAAATAAAATAAATATTAAAACTTTTAAAATAAAAACTTATTTTAGTCAATTTGTTTAAGCTATTTTTGTGATACAACTAAAAAGGATATATTTGAGACTTTGCTCAGAAAAAAACTTTATGTTCTTCTTAAGCCCATTAAGCGTTTTGCAACACGAATGCCACAATTTAATAAAATGAGCTAGAAACTATAATAAAAGCCCATTATGCGTTTTACATAAAAAAGGTAAAATGGTTTACTAGTATAAGATAACCCAACCGTATAAATTGTCTAACTAACCAACACAGTAAAAGCCAATTCGCATTTTGACTTTTTATAATCAAATTTCAAATTTCCTAATCGTAAATCATTTTTATTATCAGTTCGGTAAACGGTAAGTCCTTGCTCTGCCGTAACTCCGAGCCAGAAAATTCGAAATTCCTCCCGGCTACTTGATTCGCCGCCGATTCTGACGGCGGAGTCGTCTTCTCTCCTCCTCCCCCATCTTCCACACGCCGAGAAGTCCCTACACCCGCCGATTCTTCATCCTCTTCAATCTCCCGGAGTATATCCGCGACCAAGACCACGTCACCTGAGTTCCGATTCACTTGATGCTCTCCGCCTCTAGTCCCCCGAAGTTCCGGTGGTTTCGGCGTCACGTCTTCAACCGTCTCACTCCGAGATCTGGTTTCCAGATCTAAGTTAACGACGATCGGAACCGAATCAATCCATGCAGACTCCGTACCGATCGGTTGATTAGATACTGCGGCGGAAGCGACGGTTACGCTGATCCCCGCGCGACAGAGAGGACAATTAGAATGAGATTTCAACCAAGTATCAATACAAGCGACGTGAAACGCGTGGTTGCATTTAGGCAACAATCTCAATCTCTCGCTCTCCTGGAACTCGCTCAAGCACACAGAGCAATCCGAAGATTCCACGAATCCATCTCCCTTGCTGTATTTATAAACCGTAATCGATTTAATCAGAGTCTCATCGAGTCCATCTCCGTTGTTTCCCTGCCACGTGTCGGCGACGACGGAGGAAGAGATGATCGCTCCTGAGGTTGTGGAGGAGGAACGGGGGAAGTACTTGGAGATGAGTGTGTAATAGCTGATGAGGATGAAGGCGCTTGCGAGGATTCCGATGAGAGCGATGAGGATAGGAGAGAAGTCGGAGGAGGAGGAGGAGGAATCATCGTCGTCGTCGAGGAAGAAGGAAGGAGGTGGAGGGAAGATGACGTAGCACCATTGAGGGCAGTAGACGCTGCATACTCCTTGTGAGCAGTCTCTGTATGAATCGTATGTACTCCATGGGTTAGGGTTTCCTGTAGAACCCATTGATGGTGTTGCCGTCGCAGAGGAGAGAGAGATGGAGGAAGAGAAGAAGAAGAGAGGTGAAGTGTCTTTATTTTCCTTATGTTAATTAATATCAGGTGATGATTGTTTTGTTAGTTTTTAGATTTTTGGTTTTTGGTTTTGTTTTTTTTTTTTTTTTTGGTTTTGATTTTGCAGTAGATTTTAGTTTTTTGAAAAACTTGAATGGTGGTTTTAGATTTTAGTTTCTAGTTTTTGGTTTTTACTTTTAAAAATAATGAAATAAAGAATATTATTAATAGTAAAATGTTTACTTTTGAAATTAAAAAATAAAATAGTATTATTATAAAACACATAAATTTATTAATAAATTTATTTTAAAACAAAAACTTCAAATATAAAATAAAAAATTATCTTGAATCCCATAAAGATGCAGAAATTTGATCTCGAATGCCTTTCATATAGTGAACATGAGTGTTATTATGTTCTTCGTCTTCATCTGAATCAGAGTCTTCAGTTGGTACATTACCAGTTGTATAGTCTCAATCAAAATCAACATCTCCTAAATTTGAGAGCCTAATATAATTATGTAGCACCATTGTAGCTGCAACAACTCTTCTTTGAACATGTATGTTGTACCTTGGTTTCTCTCTTAAAACTCGCCATTTTCCTTTCCAGACACCGAAATTCCTTTCAATAACAGAGCGTAGCGAAGAATGTCGTTTGTTAAACATTTCTTTGTAACTACTGGGTGGACTAGATCCATCTTATGGGCTAGGATGATATCTTTCCCCTCTATATAGAGTAAGAAATCCAGGTCGAAGAGGATAACCAGAATCTCCCAAATAATACTTTCCAAAAGGTGCCATCGGAAATTGATGAGGCCCCTCCATTGCTAGTGCTAAAACTTTTGCATCATGAGCTGATCCCGGAATACATATATATGCATATGTAAACAACATGTCCATATTGCATATAGCTAAAACATTCATACTCGTATCACTTTTCCTGTTCCAATATTTTTCTGAATCTTTTCCCGCAATAGTGACAGGAACATGTGTTCCATCGATTGCACCTATAAATCCTTAAAGTAAGGCCAATAATTTCTATTGGATTGTAACCTAGGATGAGGTTGTGTGAGCTCATCTGGACCAGGTCTAAGCAAATAATCCGCCATTTTTTCAAGAGCACTCAACACTTCATGGAATTTTCTACTTATGGTTTCATGTGAGTGACCAAATATCTTCCCCACAAACCTCTGAGTAACATTTTGAGCACATATGTTAAGGAATATTGCAACACTTTCCTGGATGCTTACATTATCAGTCTCCTTCAGCTGATAATCCTCCTTAAGCTTTTCACATAACTGAATGTATACTCGTGGATACATTCGAATTATGGTTATAGCATTGTACGTCGTGACCAAGAAGTAACTCATATACATATCTTCGACCGCGTTCTGGATCCAGGTTCATTCATTGTCTTTCTATACTCACAGAATAAGGATCGATGAAGGATTCTCCAAAATTAATGCTTCCATCTTCTGCTTCATCATCTTCAAGCATTCGGTAAAATGCTTCTTTCTAACAAAGAAAACAAAAGTAATTTATTAAAATAAATAATTATTATTATTTGATAAATAAGAAACATAAAATAAGAAATAATTATTGAAAATCAAACATGAATTAATATCCGACAAAAGAAAATTATTCAAGATTTTAAACTTTCTTATTCAACTTCTCGATCGATTCATGTCATTCTTTCGAGATACTTTTATTCTAGCATCGTCGTCGGGTAGTGTAAGATAAACACGTGCATGTGTCTCATTACTTTGAAGCACAGTCACTGCTCCCCAATATAATGAAGAGTCATACTGAAGACTTGGGAGTGTTTGTAACGAGGCAATGGGCACGTTCAAGCTTGTTATCTTGGCTCGTTCATAAAGTTCTGTTCGTTTCATGTAGGCTTCGTTTGTCACGAAGTCATATGAAACCTTTCGTTGTTCCTCGTTTACGTGCTGAAGATGAACTACGTGAAGTGTTTCCGTACACTCGTTTGGAAACTCTGGTTGTAGGAAGACGGTGATTCGTTTTGGTTTCTTGAAGGCACATCAGAATCATCTTCTAGATTCATAGTGTCATATTCATTCTCGGTAATCGTCTCAGACTCGGTATTTTGATCCACTCCAGAACCTGGATAATATCCATCATCGGTTGAAATGTGTTTTGCCTCCAAAAAGTCGATCCAATCTGTCGAGATCAGTGAGGGGGTGTGCCCGAAGCTTTGAAGCATCAGGTATTTCCTAAATTAAAAAAAAATTATTAAACTTTCCTAATAAAAAACTGATGGCTATGATATTCAAAGATTACCTGAATACGGTACATTCCACCATTCATCTTCCATTTGAATAGCTTTTGTGGTCTCGTGAAATGTAACTCCAGTCATACGACCCAATCGACGATAAATGTCGTACAGTTTTTTATAGAGTAAAACTTGTTTTTCAGTGGAAGTCATTCTGGATTTTGACCTGTTGCTTCTCGAAATTCATTTCTAATTCGTATTTTACTCTCTTTTTTTAAAGGGACCAGTACGCCAATTTAGTCTTTCCATTTCATTTTCATATATTTCAAGAAATATATGAATCATGCTATCATTCCATTGTATTTTTCCCTTTAATATATCATACATTAATTAGTCAATTAAATTATATTATCAGTCAATTATAAA
Organism: Moricandia arvensis; assembly: GCA_905132765.1. Taxonomy (NCBI): domain Eukaryota; kingdom Viridiplantae; phylum Streptophyta; class Magnoliopsida; order Brassicales; family Brassicaceae; genus Moricandia; species Moricandia arvensis. Next base: position 53,396 of record CAJHQP010003656.1, read on the forward strand.
TATTTATTTATTAAATAAATACCTCTTTGCCATTTGATGATTGTCCTTGGTGTGTCATACCTATAAAAAGATACATTATTAATAATTAAAATTTGTGGACCTTAATATTATAAAATAAATAATTCCCAACTATAGATCAAAATTGAGTTCTTATGTACTTGTTGAAAAAAGTTCATAAGTACTGTTATTTTCATTTATAATAATACATATATTTATGCCATAACAATATTTTAATAAAAACTTAATTCTACGTGTAAACATAAATAAGAACTAATTCTACATGAATGAACGATTGTTTATAAAACACAAATCAAAATATTAATAAATTAACTTTACCTTAACAAAACTTCAAACCACTTCCAAATAAAAGTGTAAGAAAATTCCAAATGATTAGAAAAGTAGAATAATTTTAAGGTTCATGTTTACTTTGGGTGTGTTGTAAAGTTGTAGAGTAGGCTTTATATAGTAGACTATTTACTCACTTAATAATTTATTTATAAAAAAATATTTTTTTTTTTGTTTTGGTCGTACAAAAAGGAAGAAACCACTTGAATATGGATTTTGGTTTCTAAGAAGGAAATAGTAAAATGAAGCAAAAACTAGTTTCCCTAAAAAATAGGAAATCTATTTGACCAAAATCATGATTGGGTAAAAAGTGGTTTTTGGAAAATCAAAAACTAAAAACTAACGTAAAATCTACAAAACAATCAACCCTCATTAGGCGGGTAACTGATTAAATTAAGTGAATGTTTATGATATCTTTATATGATGGTTTTACATACTAAATTACTAATTTAGTTAACTAAGTGAATTTTCTTCTTTATTAAAATCTAGAAGTATAACTTAGAAGGTACAGAATTTGCTTTATTTTTTGTCCTTGTTCTTTAGCTTTCTCTTTATGCTTCCATTTTTATATCTTTTTGTAAACAAATAATGCGTACCTTGAGAAATGGGTTTAGTATGAATAAATGAAGTTAATTGTTAAAATAATGTAAATGATTGGTACTTATTACCTTCTGATCATACCTCTTTAAATGTTTAAAGCAGTAAGTGTCGATTTTATTTATTTTGATCAAAGAAAACGTTAGATGTTTTCGAATGTTAAAGAAATGGTTTACGCGGAAGTATTCCACTAGAAATTTGAAGTGACTTGTATTAAAGTAAAAAATATATTGTTATTTAATTGGAGATTTTCAAAAATTCATTTCATAAAAAAATTAAATTTATTTAACAAAAATTAAGTTAAAATTTTAAAAGTGTTTTAACTATTTCTATAGTGTTTGAGAGAAGTTTGTTAATTATAAAAATAAAAGTCTCTATAGTTTTATATAAAATTCTAGGTAGTTAACAAAATTACCATAAATCTTCAATTGATCTACAATTCTCTAAAAATTCATTAAAATTAAATTAATTTAATTTCATACTCCTTCCGTTTTTTTATAATTGACGTTTTAGGAAAAAAAATTTGTTCTAAATTATTTGACATTTTAATTTTTCTATGTAAAATTTATTGTTAATTAATACTCCCTCCGTTTCAAATTAGATGATGTTTTAGAAGTTTTATGTTGTTTCAAAATATATGATGTTTTGAGATTTTAAGGTAACTTTTGAAGTTTTAAGGTTCAATTTAACTTTTGAAAACTGTTCAACCAATAAAATTTTACAGTCTTTTTTGTAATTGGTTGAATGATTTTAAAATTATATTTTCAAAGTAGTTTATAGATAAATGTGAATCTCTTAATCTCCGTGCATTAATCTAAAACATCATCTATTAAAAAAACGAAGGGAGTATTAGATGACCAATTGTATTATAGCTTCTATTTTATTATTGATTGAATTGTAGTTAAGTAAACAATTAATGCTATTTTTATTTAGAAAATGATAAAAAAATTAAATGTTTATTAATCAACATGCATAGAGTATTTAATACATCCCCTAATCTTTTCAAGGCATAACTAACAAATGGTGTGGAGTGTTGACGAAGGTGGAATACTTGAACATGGGCCACATGGATGCCAAAGTTATCCACGTATCTATATACTCGTGGTCAAAAAGCATTACATCGGAAAACTTATACGAAACATTTACATTAAAAGACACTTTTCTACTTTATTATTACAAGATAAGACACTTTTTACTACTAAGATAGTTTTTCTTAACCAAATCTACTTCCTAATTAAATACGAAACAATTACAGTGAGAGACAGTTTATGAGTTTTATTAACATAATAGGACAGTTATCACTACTCACACACTTTTGTTTAACTAAATCTCCTTTTCACTTAAAAAACTAATAAATAACATTGACAGCTAATATCCACTACACTAACTAAAATAAAGTGGGACCCTGTAACCTTTTTCTTCCTCTACTCTTTATAGTTTTCTATAATTTTTGTAAATGAAATATTATTCTTTCAAATTCATTTTTCCAAGAAAGTTATATAGAATCATTATCTCATTTTTTAACTATCTTTGAGATGTGTTAAGATATATCGCTGATGACGGTGTAATCATGGCGTATTCGACGGCAACATTCAACGGAAGAAACGTCGACGACTCTCGTATTTGGACTATCACAAACATCTTCTCGTCAGTCTGACTCATTATCCTCAACATCTTTATCTCACTTATAACCGTCGCAAGAAGCTCAAGACATCAATGTTCACTTTTTACCTTTTTTCGCACATTTAGTCCTTATAATTTTGTATAATTTTTTAATTATGTATATGTCTACTTGAATTAAACCCCCTAACTTCTTGATATATCAGTCCAATCCATCTTTTTAATTTCACAAATGGTTCTTAATTTTTGATTTCTTTCTTTTTTTGCCTCCAAAAATTCAAAGTAGATAATTTTTTCTGTGATTTAACCCCAAATTAATCAATTATTTAATATAATCTTTGTTAATGCAATTAAACACATATATGCATATGAGATATCTAAAAACATTCCAAAGTGAACTGAATTAACTAAAATCAAACGGTAAAAATTATTTTAATTATTAGATAGGAATAACACATAAAATTATGTGTACATCTATTCTCATATACGCCATCAATTTCATAGTGTAAAATATGTACGTCAACTTTAAAGTGTACATGTGTACACTACATATGTTCCTAGATAGAAATAAATTACACCACAATTTCATACAATATCACAATTAAACCAAATTACAATAACTTGAAAATATCAAATGTAAATGGTTTTATTCTAATATGTCTTCATTCCAATAGCCACTTAAGATGTAATATTACCATCTAAATTCTCATGTTGTACACGTACATCAATTTTTTAGTGTACATATGTACGTCTACTTTAAACTTTCAAAACAAATATTTTTTTTGTTTCTTTTTCTCAAACTAATTAGTTGTGCACTCAAAATACAAATCATTGATTTTTGAACTTTTTTTTTTCAAACTTCCAAAATAAATTGTTTTCTTAGAAACTATAGCAAATTCTGATTTTTTAAATTTTTTGATAGAAAGTTTCAGACTTCTCGGTCCATGTAACAATATCTTCCAACTCACAAATCCAGTGTATATTTATCTGTTGAAGAGTGAATACTAAAGGGTGAAGAAAATGAAACTTTATTAAACCACCGACATTTGATGGACACTCAACATATTATCCACATGTACACTTATTTTGTGGACACTCCAAACATATCATCCACATGTACATTATTTTTCATCTTTTTTGTGTTTTCTGATATTTTTGTTATGATCTACACTTCTCAGATATAATGCATATAGTCATGTTTACATTTGTACATTCTAAAACTATATCTAAAAAAAAAATTATTTTTTTAAAAAAACTATTTTTTTGGTGATTTGACAACAAATCTCAAAAACATATTCTCATAATTAGTATCTATACAATTTAGTGAGTTTTGTAGGTGTGTGTTCCAAACGTATATAGAAAATGTTTTATACTATTCACATGTACATCACGACTCCAAAAACTATATACCTACACCATCGACACGTACATCTCTTTAATCTCTTTAATAATATGAACATGTACGCATGCAACATGTACACGTACATATGCAACATGTACACATGTACACGTGCAACATGTACACATATACACTTGTAAACTTTGTAGATGTGTACATATGTACCTACTCTTAGAAAAAACAAAGCTATATCATATCATTACAAATCAAATTGATGTACCTACATAATTTATATCTAATGTACACATGGATATTTGGAAACATGCTAACATTTTTATGATTTTATTTGTTTTTAATATTTTATTTTAATTCATTTATGTTATTTAGGTGTGTATTAAATGTTTATATTGTATTATATACATTTTTACATTCGTGGAGCTAGAATGTACAATCTAAAAGTTACGTTTCAAGACTTTGGCACCAAATTGAAAAGAAGCAATAAAAAATAGGGACTTAAGATGCAAAAAATAAAAGTTGGGCCAAACTTTCTCGATCTGTAAAACTTGATCCACCGGTGGTTGTAGACTCGTCGGAACAACGACAACAACAAAGATCAAACGGAAGACGATGAGAAATGGGGTTTCGAGATGAGACATGGCGGTGGTGGATCAAGCTTGTCACAAGTTGACAAAAATTTGTTGATGAAATGAAGCGTTGTGTCTATTGTTATCTGAAGAAAAATATTGCAGTGAAGAAGGGGTGTTATTCGTTGGAGAAAAGGTTGAGAAGCATTAAATTTTGTAAATTTTTCTTTTTGTAGAAAGCATAAAGTTGAAAACAAAAAGAAAAAAATTAAGGAGAGAGAAATATGATAGATCCCACTAGTTAACAAGTTTGATTCTCGTTTGTTCTTAGTTAAAATTTAAAGAGTAAACAATAATAAAAAGTACCTCGGTAGTTTGAAACTGCCTTATGTTGTAATAAAAATATAAAAAGTGACTTTGAATGTTAATAACTCATTAAATACTAACTAACTTGACCCAAAACTTAGTTTCAACTATTTCTTTTCTTCTTCTCTTGTATCTTTCTTCTTCCTTTCTCTTCCATCTAGATTCTAAGTTATTTAATCCTTTATTTAGTGCCAATTGAGCGTGACCCAGAGTATAACACAATGAGTAAGAGCAAGAGTTTTATTAAAACTTTTTGAACTACTCGAAACAGAGCAAGACTTCAATGCAGCCACTCTGTCCCGCCGTCCCTCGCACACCTCTTCTTTGGACTAATGCACTATTGGACACTATCACGAACCTCCTCTTCTATGATCACAAAGTTAACATGCAAAGATCTGGAGATGCTATGAAATTCTTGAACCTCAGCAAATTTTGTACAGATTTCTTTAGTTCGAAAGAGCCACCTCCACATTCGTCTGCCCTCACACTCATGTAGGTGCTCAAAGCTCCTGCCATTTAGACTTGATCGCTCGAATCGAGAGAGTTTCGTGGCCATACAACTCCAGTTCGCAGCTGCATTGCTCTTCGCTGGCGTCTCTGTCAATATCCATCGGGGCTTTCTCCCCCAGTGTACCTCTTCCACATCTTCGGGTCAATGCCCTCTTCAGCCTTTAGCCAGCATCGCGGTGTGGTACCTAGCCCTCAACCTTTGTCTGTCTCTTTCTCAATCACATCTGATCCTCCGTATGTAGCGGGCAGTTCCCAGTATCCTAAGTCCGAAACGAATGATATTACCTCCTGAAGGGCAAAGAAAGAGCTCCCCGGTGACACCTTGAATGTTAATGTCCTCTCTAAACTTCTCATTCCACAACAATGTCGACACAACATATATGATCACAATTGTGATCTTGCGTAGTTCATCTTTTTGTAGGCATCCTCATTTTTGGCCTCCCTTTAAGTCTGGTTCCTATTCTTTTACACATAGTGGCCATCACACATTTGTTAATCTGATACTCGAATATTGTCTCTTCTACGCAAATTTTATCCTCACCTCACGTTATTTATCATAAGTTTGGAATTTCCGTGACACTATTATTATTTTTTCTAAGATCAATTGGTAGCTACCTTTAAATTCTGTTGTCTACAGTAATTAACATTAGACTAAGTTGGTACAGATCGAAGCGAAAATTTTTACCAATTATGCCACTCATGTTTCAAAATTGTTGTGCAATTGAACATACTACCATGCCCCCACTAAAAAAACATCCTTTTAACTGTGTGTCCATAATACATTGGCCACATATAGTAAAAGATCACAATATTCAAGAATGTAATAAATTCATGCTTTCGGATATCATTACCTCCTGTGTATCCCATTATTCTCAAGTATCCCTCTCTTCACAAAATCCCATATGAAATGCAATGACAAACTTACAACTCGCATAGACTTCGCATTGTTATGCTTATAACGAGAAACGTCTTTATTCCTCTCTCTCTCACTCTTGATTCTCGGCGCGCATAGTATCACTTTCACACTCCTAGATGTGTTACAAAAGTCAGCTCTCAAGTCTTCCAGTTTCATGATACTCACTTGTTTGATCCATTATACTCTTGTTGTACACATGTACCAACCCCAAATATTTGTACCTCATAACAGCACTATTTATGCTAGCTCCTCAATAGCATGCATCTCCTCACAATCCAGAACCTCCAATCATTGTGACATCCATTGAATGGTGGTGACGTGTCATAACTTTGTTTTTTTAGTGCTTGTAACTATAAGACTGTATGATCGATAGAACTCATGTGTGCACACGAATTTACGAACTTTTGGTCATTATGGGAATACCTCAGTGTATACAATTCGTTAGAAAACCGAATTTACATCTGTAGGACACATCTTAAGATTCATCTATGAACCTCTATTAGCATCTATACGCATATCACAGTGTACTCATTGTGAACATAAGCATTGATGCTCGTTGACAACGCAGAGAATCTTAGTCGTACAGTCCTTCTCCAGTATATACTTACACTTCACGCAATTTGGATCCATGGTATATGGTGAGACTTCCCATGATGATCCTCTATGACATCGAATATGCAGAGGATATTGAGCTTAGACTAACAAGTCCTTAATACATGAATTAGAACTCTCTTCAGGTCTCTATTCATGTACAGAATTCATGTTGTATTAATAGTAGCATAACGCTGATGACATATACGCAGACTTTATGCATGATACAGATCCTATACAATACTCGCGCTACCAGTTTTTTCATATCCAACAAATATGTCTCTCACATTGATATAGTTTACAATATAACTTCGGCTACAGCTTAACCACAAAAATTCTTTGCATGAGATTGTGTTACCACTTCAATCCCAACAGAAACCATATAACTGATCCATTTTTTCCTTCCCATATAGTTTCAAGTCTCTTTTTCATAAAACCACTTCAGGTATCGTCCCCCTTCATAGTCGGCTTTCTCACCTTGCAACTTATCGGCGGTCGCTTTTCGGAAGTTTACCCGCGAATCGTGAACCCACTCCATGAAACATTCTTGCTCCTTTTAAACAGTTTCGTGGATAGATGCATAGATAATTTTATTCTCCGTCCAATATCAAACTAAAGATGCCACTTTAATTAAGACACCCATCTCACCTCGAAAGAGTGTGGCTCCTTATATCGTCCTCTCGGTAAGCGTTACCTGTGGGACTTCAAACTCCCGCTCTGTCCTCGTCTGCGCAGGTAAATATTACCTTTTGTTTTCCCATTTAGCAGAATATTAATTCCGATTCCCTATCCTTAGAATCTAATCTCAGTACGTTCTTTCCCTATGGGGTTCTCTCAGTTTTCAGGTAATCACAAAGTAGGATGTGCCTCGGCAGGTTTCTCACAATTCGTATTGACAAAATACATTGCCTCATAAAATCTGACTAATTAACCCAACAAATTTTGCAGCAAAAAAAACGGTGTACCTGAGCTGGTTCTGTGTGGTGCCCAATGCTGCCATTGATTAAGCTTGCTTGTTATACCGCATGTGTACCATATCCTCCCGTCTTCGCCGAACAATTCTGAAAAATATCGTTACATATGCTATGTACCCTGTCACCCACCTTTATCTAATTGTGTCCTACCGACCTAAACCGCCCAGATCGTAATATCACAGCATTACATACAAAAACCGAATAATTCTATATGTCGGAACACTTGTGTATAAACAAACAATTGAAACGCCTATTATATTTAAACTCAGAACCAACCATCCCCTATAGATCTGGCACCAATTAACCTCAAGAAGAAGACAATACGCCCGACAATTGGTCCTCTAAAAAACCAGCCATTAACACATAATGCTACAAATGATTACGAGAATTGGATTCACCGACTAGGCAGCGTGCCCCAGAATACCTCATACATGCTCTCATCTCCGTCAAGGAGATGTCAGTACAGAGCATAATACACTACTCGACTTACTGGCTCTTTCTATAGCGATGTGCTCGTATCGTCTACCTACTAGATGTATCACTCTCAGAAAGACATATTTATGTACTCTGGGCTCATCATCAGTCCATATCTGATCAATTTACAGATACTCCCAGTCTCTTATTCATAATACTGACAACTCGCTCCTATTAAATCAGTCTCTGCTGGTATTTCCCTGATATCTGAGTCTAGTACAGTGTTGTCTCAGGTGTCTCTAACAGATCTGCAACTCTATGTCAATATTTCACATCATATAACAAGTGTATTGCAAGTGTGGTTATGTCAGTACAAGTTACCTCTCGTGGTTGTTCATTTACGAATCGGATCCAGTCATCTACGGCTTTGTGAAGTGCTCCATTGAACTCCGAACCAGTTTCATCCGAATTACACTCGACTCTCGTGTAGATCGATCGTGGCAGAACCCATTATCTATTTATGTTTTCTCCAGAATAAACTAAGATATCAGAGTGAGTACATCGACCCCCACCCTGGAATGAGCCAAGATTCCAGAGTTACGTGAAGATAGAGTTTTTGCTCAGAGTTTTACTCTTTTCGCCGCCGCGAAGACAATTCTTCCCGATATAAGACTAGTATACACCAATTGCATATTTTACATAGCTAGTGCGAGCAAGATAATAATTTAAAGACGAAGAGACCATAACTCACATCAAATAAGCAGAACAGTTCCTGGTTACGCGTAGCCACCTCATAAGTGAATTCCCTGGCAGTTAATACATACAAAAAGCACAAAGATATCTAAACTAAACTTCGATGTCCATCCTCAGGTCTCTCATCTGCCAATCCTCATAGCGTAACCGTGAGTTAAATGAGTTTCTTAAAGCGATACAACCGGTCGAAGTCGTGTCCCACAGACCAGCCCCAAAGTTAAATTCTGTTTGATTCAGCGAGAATGTTGAACATATACTCACGACTTTCGTCCGCATGTCGGCTCGGTAACAGATTCGCAGGCTCTAACCAGACTCCAGCCAGAAATAGAGCCAAGTTCTCCTCACGAACCTGATCTAGCCCTTGCGATTCCATCGCTGCGTGTGTCCTCTTTAGAATTGGACTCCAGCAAACCAGGTAATGGCCAAGACGAGTAAAAGGACACAGAAATTGAAGTCCGTCTCTCACGGCGTATTAGAGGCATGAACTCAATAATAAGAATGCACCTAGGCTGAGAATGGTCGTCTTGTTAACGAGACCTTGGCATGAAAACCCCTTGTGCAGATGCTGCCAGTGTTAACTATACAGCAATAAATTCTCTCCTCTCGTGTTGTTATTGCTTGGCTTAAGATGTGAGTAGCCCCGTCCTCGCTGTACGATATCACGACAACGAACGAATCTTCACATGTTTACCGTCTCAAGAAGGATTCGCGATCACCTTTCGAACTTCATATTCTAGAATGGCACGGCTCTTCAATTGAACACAATAATTTGCTGCGTCTGTCGTGCAGTAAGAGTGAGCCAAAACTGTAATAAATCAAGAATATCAATTCGCCCATTAGACTCGTGTTTTTCTGTTCTTGAAATATCGATAAAACTCGCATCCGAATCCCTCATTAGTTGTATAGGGCCGCAGATATATGAGTGCGAAGATAACATTAATTATCTGATATCACAGCCTTTGTGATAAAGGTAACAAATCACCTAGTTGAAGCCATTTAATCGCTGGCTATGTTCTCTTTTCCTTCTTGCTTTACTGCATACGTGAGAATATGGATATATACGTTATGGATCTATTCTGCTTCTTCAGTGATTATATATTAGTTCTGTTGTGTTCTCCATGATCGAAGTGTTTGCTCCATCCACTAATAATTATCTCCAAGTTACTATTTATGCTCGAAGCCTTCAGTTTCAACACTGTGTTATAAGGAAAGTGATAAGCCTCTCAACTTCCCCCTTTTCTGTCACGAAAATTACCCATTTTATAGGAGTTTGGCGGTTACTCCTTTGCTTTAACCACCCTACTCATGACTGTATCAGGTGATAATGTCTCCCGTTCCTCACCTTACAAAGCCCAAAGAGTTAGAGTCTCGCTACACAAATGCTTTTGTGCTTAGTTTTAATATTCGTCTATCCAATACCAAACAGAAACTTTAACCTGAAACTAAAACCTGATAATCATATAATGGCCCGATTATTACTGCCACATAATATAAAAACAATTGTTAATATTCCTCCCCTTCTCCATAAATTATCTCACTAGTTGAAAAACTTTCGTACATACGCATATGCAATGTTTAACTGGTAAACTCCCGACTCGGAAGTTTTCTCGTAATGCTGCTCGCTTAAGCGAGTTTCCATCTTAGGTACTCCCTAACGTGTACCCTATACTGATAACTTCTTTTTTCTATGCGTAGTCGTATCCAGTAGCACCTCGCCCTCACCGAGAATGAAGTTTTATTATAAAAAATAACAATGTTGCCAATTAATTTAATTTAGAGCATAAGGATAACTCTCTCACGTGAGGCCAGAAGATCAAACCTCGTTATATACCCGACTAGCTATCGAAAGTGTTTACATATTCTCAAGACATTACCTTTTCGCGTTTTTGATAAGGCTAATATTTTTGGCCATCTGTCATTAAGAACTTGCTTTAATATTCACGCATTCCTACGACTAAAACACATAGAGACTTGCAATGATTGGAGTTATGTATTTTTGGTTTAAGTTCTTAGAGGTCTTAAAAATACGCAAACTTCAGTAAAAAGAAACAAAACGGAGATGTGATTCGTCGTTGAGGTACAATGTAGCCGAACGACCTTTGAGAGTGCTCCGAAAGTCAATCCTAAGAGACTGTGTATGAGTTCCACTCACAACACCCACAACATAGACTTACTCGAGAACAAACT
>CAJHQP010003657.1:0-64590 GCA_905132765.1 Moricandia arvensis
CCTTTTTCTTCAGCAACTGGTTTTGGCAGACCATCCGTGATTTGATTCCATAAGTCCTTGCTCCCAATCGCCGTTTCACCAGTCTCAACCATAACATGTAGTTCCCACTACCCTTTAAAGTCACTGGAATCACCATTGTCTTGTTACTTTCCATTTCGTCTTTCTTGAACAACTCTAAAGCTTGAGTCTTTGAAATGAAGCTGAAGAACGTCAAGATTAAATCCTAGAGAGTGAGCAACCTGGCTCTGATACCATAAAATATTTAGAGATTAATAAAAATGAGATGGAGAAACAAAGTGAATAAGAGAGAATAAGGACTGTGAAGAGAATAGACTGTGAAAATGTTTCGTGTATATTGATTAATGGGAGAGATTACAATATATAGACTGAAGAGATAAGCTATGCCTAAACGGCTACAAAGACCATCTCTGTGTAGTCAAGGCAAGGAGGAGCGTCTGGTTTGAACGAGTGACTCTGGTGGCTCGCACGTTTGATGCCAAGAGCATCTTGACCATATGCTCTTCCCCTTTTACAGCTAGCTTCTTCTGGGGCGCCAAGGTTGCCTTATCTGGACCTTTTCCTTAAACGAATCTATTCCAAAGCCTCTCTTCCGGATAATGTCTTCGGCCATGCCTTGGTAAGTCTTCTGATTTACCTTCTTCACCATGGTAACAATGCTGTCTGGGCAAAGGCATGTCCGTACACATCCCCCTATTTTTCACATCCTCAAAATGAGGTTAAAGGTCGAATGGGGTGAACTTTTTTCGAGTCGACCGTACTGTTGGCCGTACCGTCTGTACAGTCCATACCGTCCGTACCACTTGACCTATTTTCGACCATTCTCCTTTTGATCCCATTTTCTCCCAAACTTTTCTTAAGTCTATGTATCCTCTTCGCATTTCAACAGCATTGCAATAATCTGCCAGCCATCCACATAGCATCCAACTAAGTCTTCCATGAGAGAACCAAACATATAATAGTTGACTGTCACAAGGTTAGACAAGCAGTGGAGCAGAAAGTCATCCTTCCATGTTATACTAGAAGTGTTGATCAACTGGCTGACATATTCACCAAGGCAGCCAGCACAAAAGTATATGAGTTCATCCATCCTAAACCTGCACTCATAGACCTCACATGTCACTAATCCTCTTTCCATGAAAAATATTTACCTGTTATATTGTAGAATATAGATGGTGAGCATATATGTATGCAAATGAGCGTGCTCCCTCACAGTAAGTTTTCGTTTCTTTGATTTTCCACTAATTCATCCAATGTCTATAAAGATATTTGGGACAGTAACAAAATATGTTGCCCTTTCCCCTTTGTCATCATGTCGAGCAGGTCTTTGGTTTCTTGTTTGCACTTCTGATGGAAAGTAGTTTTCTTGAAAAGTTTGAAGTTTCTTCATTGATCACCTGTGCGATTATAGATCCTTCCACCCTGCTTAAGGTTTTGACCATCTTCTTTAGATGAAACATATAACGCTCAAAAAGATAGATCCATATGTACTGCACAAGACCACATAGTTCCAATTCTCTTGCTAGATTAATAGGAAGATGTTCCATTACATCAAAAAATGATGGAGGAAATATCTTCTCTAGGTTGCACTGGATCACAGGTATGTTAGTCTTCAAATTTTGGATACCTTTGTGGTCACTGATCTCGAGTATAAATCGCGGAAGAAAGCACTTATCCCTGCATACATACAAAGAAAACAAAAATCATAAGTACATATATAAGCATAATCAATAATTGACATGGATTAAAATATAAGATACCTGCAATGGCTTCATGAACATTTCGTAGCAATAATCCTGAAAAGGCAAACGGAAGGAGCCGTTGCATCATTACATGACAATACGTGGCTCTTCAAGCCAATAAACTTTCCTTCACTTCTATCGACGAAATTACTCAAATTTGATGCATAACCATCTGGAAATGTCACATGGTCCATTATCCAATCAAATAACTCCTCCTTCGTAGCTGCATCTAACCGATATATGGGAACATGGGCCTTTCCGTTCTCATCAATGTGAAGTTCAAAACGAGCAAAAATATCGACCAAATCAAGTCTTAACTTCAAGTTATCCTTCGTTTTACCTTGTACGTTAAGGATAGTGTTCATCCGATTGTCGAAAAAGTTCTTCTCAATATGCATGACATCTAAATTATGTCGCAACAGATGATCCTTCTAGTATGGAAGATCCCAAAAGATACTTTTTGTGCAAATTGTGTAGTTCTCCAACAGCATCCACTGGAACATGCTCATGTCCACCTACATCATGCGACCTATATGCACCAAAATCTCTAAACTGTTTCCACAAATCTTCCCCACTAACTTCTGGAGGTGGACTATCAAACACCTTCTTGTTCTTCTTAAACAAAGACCTACTCTTACGATATGGATGATCGGGTGGTAGAAATCTTTTGGGACAGTCAAACCAACATGTTTTCCTTCCGTGTTTTAGTTGGAAAGCATAGGTGATATCTTGGCAATATGGACATGCTATTCTCCCATGTGTTGTCCATCCAGATAACATGTCGTATGCTGGGAAATCACTTATTGTCCACATAAGTACCGCCCGCATCTAAAAGTTTTCTTTACACGAAACATCGTATGTATCAGCACCAACCGTCCATAGTTGTTGCAACTCATATATTAGTGGCTGAAGAAACACGTTAAGTGATCTCCTAGGATGCTCTGGCCCGGGACGAGAATGGAGAGAAACAAAAACTCTCGTCCCATGCATAAATTTGGCGGTAAGTTGTACGGTGTCACAATTACTGGCCAGAGAGAATATTATATCCCATTCTTTCCAAATGGGTTGAAACCATCAGTCCATAATCCAAGATAGCCATTTCTCCTCTGATGCGCAAATTCTGGATATGTTGATTGGAAATGTTTCCAAGCTTTTGCATTAGAAGGATGTCTAATATGACCATCTGTGGAGTGCTCTGCATGCCATCTCGTTGGTTGGGCTGTGTGCTCAGCCTGACAAAGGCTTTTCAATATTGACGTCAAAGGAAAATACCACATCCTTTTGTATGACACGGAACTCTTCCACTAGTATCCTGATAACGAGGTTTTCCACAAAATGTGCATTTATTCGTTTCTCATTCGCTCTCCAGTATATCTTGTAGTTGTCCATGCATACATCTATCATCGGATACGGTAAACCAAGACCCAAAACAAGTTTCTAAACCTCGTAATATGAACTTGTTGCAAGATTATCTTTCGGTAGAACACCTCTAACAAATCAGCAATCGCATCCAGGCATTCTTCAGCCAAATTATAATCTGTCTTTATACCCATCAATCTGGTTGCAGTTGATAAAGCTGAAGGCATATCTCTACATCCTTTGTACAAAGGTTCTTTTCCTGCATCCAACTTTTCAAAAAATCTCATAGCTTTTGCATTGGGTTCTTATCCCCCTCTAAAATGATCATTTATCATCTCCTTCATACCTACACCGTTATCTACATTCGTTCTTGGTTCTTCTAACCTAACTACATTCTGAAGTTCACTAGTACTACAATATTCGTAACTAGTTTCTCCATGAAGATAGCAAACTTTGTAATTACGTGTAAAACCCTTTCAAATATAAATGAGTCCAAACTTGCCTCTCCTTATGAATCCTATTATTTTTACAGGAAGAGCATGGACATCTTAAAATACCGGTATTTTCTTCCGGTTGGCGTTGAACTACCGTCATGAATTCCGTACTGCCTTTCGCGTATTCTTCTATAAGTAAATTTGTGTTTGGATCGAGATGAGATTTATCCATCCACGAGCGATAAACATAATTTGGAGAAGAAATAATTGTTTTTTGGGTTTTGTAGACAATAAAGAGAATGAAGAGAGATATGAAGAGTGAATGAGGGGTATGAGGGGAGCTAGTATTTATAGAAGAAATCTGTCGAAACTTTCGACGATATTCCGACGGATTTTCGACAGAAAAATCTTAATCGTCAGAATTCCGTCAGAATTTTCAAAATTTTAAAACGGCCATAAAACGGTCATAAAATATCTTCGGATTTTCTTCATAATTACTTTGAAATTTCGTCGGATATACAAATTTCCAAACGGTCATAATTATCGTTAAGATTTCTTCGGAGTTAGGTCGGAATATTCCGACAGAGTCTATTTCGTCTGAATTCCGTTGGAATATTCCAACGATTCGTCTCGGTAGGAATTCCATTGGAAATTCCACGGTATTTTCTGACGATTTTGTTATCCGTCGGAATTTTTGTCAGAAATCGCCATGTTTTCTTGTAGTGTTAAACAGAGAGGAATGATGAGAATAATCAAGAACACTTGAAGAATAGAGTTTGATTCGACAAAGAGAAGAGAGAGAGTAAGTTTATGTGTTTCTGGACGAGAGAGAGTGAGAATTATCAGAAACCATTTTGTTTGATTAATTTTAGTCTTCTGTATAGATTCTTAATAGGAAAAATCGTCCCAGAAAATTTGAAATAAAAGAATACACCAAGGAGCATCCTAGAAGACAATACTGGCTCGTCCAGCCGGGTGAAAGGGAGAGCTCGCCCAACGTTTCTCTCTTCTTGACCAGACCCGTGACTTCTTTTCCAATGGTTCTCTCTCCCTTGGTCAGACTGTAACTAAGTCTCTAAAGGAAGGTTTGGACAAATAATTTGGTTCCTTGCCTTGCAAGGTAAGTCTTGGTAGAGCTGAAGTGGGCCCCCGACTGTATGGACACCTTGTACGGACCATCTTTTATTGGTTGATCTGAATGCTATTCTTCTTGTCATCTTAGTCTGAATTTTATTCCTCCTTTTTATTCTCAATAGGGTATGCTGAGAACCCAATGCGCAAGAAGCAATAAAGGTTGAGAAGGGTGTATGAAGGTAAAAGATCCAAGAGAATGTTGTGGAAGAAGGCATACAATCTAGCTGCTTTGGTAATTGCTTGGATGTTGAAACATTCAAGAAGGTGGAGCAGCAAGTCATTAAATGGAAATGTTTATATTCTGCCTTCATGGGTGAATCAAGAGAAGCAAGTGAGCACAAGAGGTCAGGAGCTGATGGACCTATCACCAAGAGTGCATGGGAAACATTCACTGCCAGTATTCAAGCATAGGTAACCCCAAAGAAACATGGTACACATCCTATGGCCTCTAAACCTATCATAGTTGATTATGGAAGAAAGAATAGACACCTGATGGAGGTTGGTGAAATGGGGTTTCTGAAAGAAAGAATAGACACCTGATGAAGGTTTACCAGATCTATAATGTTCCATGCTAATGTCCAAAAACGGTTTTGTAGTGATTTTGTACAGACTGCATGTTATCTCATCAACCGGATACCAACCAAGGTCTTGAAGAATCTGTCTCCATTTGTAATGTTGAACAAGAACAAGCCATACATAGACCATCTGCGTGTCTTTGGGTGCCTATGTTATGTCTTGATTCCAGGAGAACAAAGAAACAAGTTTGATGCAAAGAGCACTAAAGCTATGTTCATTGGCCACTCAATAACCCGGAACGGGTACAAATGTTATGATCCAATGGAAAGCATGGTTTTGTGTCTAGAGATGTTTAATTTGTTCAGTCAAGCGGATACTATGAAGAAAAGAAGTGGAAAGACTTGGAGGATCTGTCTCAAACACCATCAGATAAAGCAACAACTCTAAGGATTGTGTTGGAGAAGCTTGAGATAAATATGTCCCATGATCATGAACCTAGAAGTCAAGCACGTTCTGATCAGGCTCAAGAAGCTGAAAGAACAACCCCTCGTGATCATAAGAGGGGGAATGTATCTGAATCAGGTGAGCATGGGCAGCACCAAGAGGATTCAGGTTGATCAATATATGACACGGGAAGCAGAGAATTCATCTCCGTCCAGTGGAGATGAGCAAGAAGAGTATTATAGTTCAGAAGAATAAGTTCAAACTGAAGTTCAAGAAGAGGATCAGGTTCAACCATTGAGGAGGAGCACAAGGATAAGGAAGTATCCTTCCAACTGGGTAAACACGAGAGTGTCCTTCTCAAGACGTGTGTTCCTTTGCTGAGTGTCCTTCTCAAGCCGTGTGCTCCCATTGCATCCCATCCAAACTCCTTGGCCATGTGACCCATTGAGATAGCTCAAGATCCGGTCCACCATTCCCCAATGGTGCTGCTTTGGGATTTGCATGTGTTGACTACAGATTCACTGCAAAAAAATATATATATCAGGACGTGTAATAGTTAAGTATATCAACTTACCAACCATCCCCCTAAAGAGTTTGAGATCCATAAAAGGTCGACTGTCTTCAATCTCCCCCTCACGTGGGACCTTATACCCATCTTCCAGGGGCATCTTTGCTGTCTTTTTTTCAAGCTTACATGCATGTTTCAAAAGATCAAGTGTATACTTTCTTTGGATCATGAACAAGGCGTCCTTGGATCTGCAAATCTCAATCCCAAAGAAGTATTTCATTTCCCCTAAATCTTTGATTTCAAATACAGACTTAAGAAAGTCCTTTTTAGCTTGTATACCTTCTTTGTCACTTCCAGTTATGATGATATCATCAACATAAACTAGAAGGACAACCATACCTGAGGCAATGGCAAGAGTGAAGAGGGTATGATCAAGCTCAGACTTCCTAAAGCGACGCCCATTCAAGGTAGTGCTCAACTTGTTGTACAAAGCTCGCGGAATTTCTTTAGTCCATAAATGGCTTTCTTCAACCTCAGAACATTCCCCGGCTTGACTACTTGACTAGACCTTCCAGACCTGGTGGAGGATGCATATACACTTCACCCTCCAGTTCCCTTAAAGAAAAGCATTCTTCACATCCATTTGCCACAATCTCATTCAAGATTGGTTGCAATGGACAAGACAATCTGAATGGTGTGAATTTTGGCCATTGGAGCAAATATATCAATGTAGTCCTCCCCATATGTTTGAGTGAATCCTCTAGCAACTAGCCTGGTCTTCTTTTTATCAATCTTTCCATTTTCTAAGTACTTCATTGTGAAGATCCATCTTCTTGATATTGCCTTCTTCCCCTTTGGCAACTCACACTCAGACCAAGTATCATTTTTAATCATAGCATCAGCCTCATCAGCAACTGAGTTTCTCCACTCTTCATCATTTGTAGCTTCTTCATATGATCTTGATATGTGACTCTCATCAAGACTGGTAATGAATGCACAATGCTCACTAGGAAACTCAGAAAATGAGCAAACAGCTTCACTCAGATGAGCCACAGCCTGAGAATTGTAGTATACTAGTATTGACCCAATTTGATGGAAGATTCCTTACTCTGGTACTTCTCTTCAAGGGAACCACCGCAGGTTCATCATGGTCTTCATTCCTCTCAAAAACCTCTTCCTCAGGTTCATAACCTAATTCTGTCTATCTTCATTCGTCCTTCCTTGATCAGGACTCCTTTCATGGGTCACTGCTCCTCATTTCCCCATCCCCCCATTATCAAGGTGCGATGGTTCTTCAGCTTCATGTGGACTAGGGGTTTCATGCCTCTTCTGATATTGGGTTAGATTTATCCCAAGACCCTCTAGAATTATCCTAAGGCTTGCTCCCTTATCAGATGCTTGAGATAGGTCATTTAGATCATCCCCCCTTCTTTCTTCATAATACCCTTTTTAGTCCAAAAATCTCACATCCCTTGACACCAGGACCCTTCTTGTCTTTGGATCAAAGCACTTGTATACCTTTTGCGTTGTGGATTACACAATAAACATAGCTCTAGTACTCATTGGTTCAAGCTTGTTCCTCATATCCCCGGGTACCAGAACAAAACACAAGCATCCGAACACACATAGATGGTTGAGAGCTGGCTTGTTTTTGTTCAGAACCTCAAAGGGTGACATGTCTTCTAGGATTCTAGTTGGTATCCTATTGATCATATAGGAAGGAGACATCACAGCATCACTCCAAAACCTCTTTGGCACATTTCTTTGAAACATCATGGATCGAGCAACCTCCATAAGGTGTCTATTCTTCCTTTCTGCCACACTATTCTATTGAGGTGTATACGGACTCCTTGTATGATGCAGTATCCCATGTTGAGATAAGTGTTGCTTAGACGCATGGCTTGTGTATTCCCCCCCCCCCATTATCTGATCTTAAAATCTTAAGCTTGGCATTATAATGTTTAGAAACATAAGCTTGAAAATTCTTAAATGCATCAATCATCCTATCCTTTGTTTGAATTAGTGTTATCCATGTGTATTTGGATTTTTCATGAATGAATATCACAAAATGATTATGGTTCTCTCTAGATAAACAAGGAGTAGTCCAAGAATCAGAGTGCACAAGATCAAAGCAATTTTCATATATAGTACTCGATTTTTGAAAAACTATCTTACAATGTTTACCCAAGATACATGCTTCACATTCATTACTTTTAAACATGACACCTGGTAACATTAGGTTTAAGGCTCTAAAATATGGATGGCCTAATCTAGCATGCCATAATGAATCATTATTCAAAGTGGAAACAAAACTAAACGAGTAGCTGGAACTAGGAAAAGAAGTAATGTCTTCAAGCATGTAAAGATCTCCCTTGGTTACTCCTTTCCCAATCCACTTACTGCTCTCAATATCATGAAACTTCACATCATTAGGACTGAATATAACATTGCATTTTTTAACAGATAGCAAATTAGAACTCGGGCATGTACAGGCTCTAGACTCTTTATCAAACATATTCAATTTACCAATTCCTTTTATTGCGTACCTATCACCATTTGCAATCATCACATGACCATGAGCCGGTTCTATGTCCTTTATAAGACCAGTGTCACTGATCATATGAGTGAGAAGCACCAGAATCAACTATCAAAGGTATTTTTAAACAACACCATATACTTAGATGATTCTACTTCAGCAATATAGGAGCTAGGTGATTCTATTCTAGCATTTGAATGATCAGGAGTACTAGTCAACCTAGACGCAGCATAAAAGAAACCAAGGGTCTTTTCGAGTGCATTACCATTCTCCTTGAGAGCTTTGATTAGAGAATCTATGTCTGACCTCCTGACCAGATCATGCTCCAAGCTCTTTCCAGGAGTATGCTGAGAAGCTAAGACCTTCCCTTCCCCTTCATTATTCCTTGAACCAGTACCATAAGGACCGGCTTCACTTGCTTTAGCTGATAGGTGAGCCTTTGCTTCCCTCTCCTTCATGAATTTCTCCGGTTTGAGGTGTGGGTGGAGGATCCAACACTGACTCCTTTTGTGCACTGGCTTCTTGCAGTAATCACAGTTTCCTTCGAACATTCCTTCTTCACCATACCTCCTTTCTTCAGGCTTGTACATTGCCTTTGTGGGTTGAGTAACTTTAGCCTTGTTTGCTAAGGACAGATCACCTCTTCCTCCAAAAAATCCGTGTGACCCTTCTTCCTTCTGGATCTGAGCACACACTTTCTCCAAGGATGGTAGCTTGGATGACCTCAAGATATGCTTGATCAGGTCGTTGTAAACAGGATTCAGGGTTAACAACAACCTAAAGACTTGTTCTTGCTCTAGTCTTTCCATGATGATCTCTTGATCGGTTGTGTTTGGCTTCAACATCTCAAGTTCAGAGCTTAAAGCTCTGAATATTCCCAAGTGTTTGGTGAACTCCACCTCCTCCTGCACAAGCGTGTTGATAGCTCTTTTCACTTTAAACACACGGCTCAGATATGATGTATTCCCATAGACCTTCTGGAGAGTCTCCCACAAGTCCTTTGCTGTCTCGCAGTAGCTGTAAGCTTCAAGGATCTAAGTCTCAAGAGAAGCTTGCACCATGGTCACCGCAATCAGGTCTTCTTGTACCCATTTGTTTTCATCAGCTAGAGCGATCTCTGTTACTCCTCCTTCTTCTTCAGCAACTGGTTTTGGCAGACCATCCGTGATTTGATTCCATAAGCCCTTGCTCCCAATCGCCGTTTCACCAGTCTCAACCATAACGTGTAGTTCCCACTACCCTTTAAAGTCACTGGAATCACCATCGTCTTGTTACTTTCCATTTCGCCTTTCTTGAACAACTCTAAAGCTTGAGTCTTTGAAATGAAGCTGAAGAACGTCAAGATTAAATCCTAGAGAGTGAGCAACCTGGCTCTGATACAATAAAATATTTAGAGATTAATAAAAATGAGATAGAGAAACGTGTGAATAAGAGAGAATAAGGAAGATTTGTAGAGAGAATAAATGTTTCATGTATATTGATTAATGGGAGAGATTACAATATATAGACTGAAGAGATAAGATATGCCTAAACAGCTACAAAGACTATCTGTGTGTAGTCAAGGCAAAGAGGAGCGTCTGGTTTGAACGAGTGACTCTGGTGGCTCGCACGTTTGATGCCAAGAGCATCTTGACCAGATGCTCTTCCTCTTTACAGCTAGCTTCTTCTGGCACACCAAGGTTGCCTTATCTGGACCTTTTCTTCAAACGGATCTATTCCAAAGCCTCTCTTCCGGATAATGTCTTCGGCCATACCTTGGTAAGTCTTCTGATTTACCTTCTTCACCTTGGTAACATTGTTGTCTGGGCAAAGGCCTGTCCGTACACATTCCCCTATTTTTGCACATTCTCAAAATGAGGTTAAAGGTCGAATGGAGTGAACTTTTGTCAAGTCGACCGTACTTTTGGCCGTACTATCCGTACAGTCCATACCACTTGACCTATTTTAGACCATTCTCATTTTGATCCCATTTTCTCCCAAGCTTCTCTTAAGTCTATGTATCCTATTCTCATTCCAACAGCATTGCGATAATCAGCCAGCCATCCACATAGCATCCAACTAAGTCTTCCATGAGAGAACCAAGCATATAGTAGTTGACTGTCACAAGGTTAGACAAGCAGTGGAGCAGCAAGTCATCCTTCCATGTTATACTAGAAGTGTTGATCAACTGGCTGACATATTCACCTAGGCAGCCAGCACAAAAGTATATGAGTTCATCCATCCTAACCCTGCACTCATAAACCTCACATGTCACTAATCCTCTTTCCATGAAGTGTTCTACTCTTTTTCCTTGGCTTGGTTTTTATCCTAAGTGATTTTTCCTAGCTAAGGTTTTAATGAGGGAATTCTTCATGGTTTACAAGCTTGACCAGTCCCTATGGTCAAGCTTGAGAGGGAGTGTTGACATGAAGAGAATAAGATGGAAAGCAAGGGAGCTTGCTTGCTGTTGACACTTGTCTAAAGTATCAAGGGAGCTCCAGAATATTTTAAATAAGTGTTTCCAAGTGGATGGAACAGTTGGATCTTAGGCAGAGATGGCTATGAGGAAGCTCACAAGCGAGTTGACTTGGATCAAGGGGCTGCTTAAAGACTTGGGAATTGAGACTACAACACCAATCACTGTGCACTTTGATAACGAGGCTGCAATACACATTCCAAGCAACTCAATCTTTCATGAAAGGACTAAACACATTAAAGTAGATTCTCACAAGGTGAGACAAGCTGTGAATCAGAAGATCATCCTACCTTGTTACACTATAAGTGAAGATCAGTTGGCTGACATCTTCACCAGGGCTGCAAGCACTAAGGTCTGCAAGTTCATTCATTCTAAACTTGGACTTCTGGACCTCTCATCACACTGATCCCCATTTCCATGAGGTGTTCAACTCTTTTTCCTTGGCTTGGTTTTTATCCCAAGTGGTTTTGCCAAGCTAAAGGTTTTAATGAGGGAATACTTCATGAATTCCAAGCTTGACCAATCTCTATGGTCAAGATTGAGGGGGAGTGTTGACATGCAGAAGAAATAAAGAAGAACACTGTAGAGAAGACAAAGAATAAATTGAGGGCTGTCCGTATAACCTAACCATATCCGTACAACCTAACCATATCCGTACAACCTAACCCTAACCTTACTTGGATTGCTTGCAACGAGAATCTGATCCTTTGTGTCCATAAGAAACCAAAAATATTTAAATAATATCTGCAAGTGGATGGAAGCCGTTGGAGAAGAGAACAAAGCAAGGTCCCATGTTTGGTTTAAGGAGAGAGGGTACGGACGAGCAATGACTATCACCCGGCTGGGAGTGCCCTTTGTCTCTACCTGCACAAAGTTATTTTTTTGTAGTAAACTCGTTTCCCTATTTATGGAAGGTATCCAGAGACCATTTTAGTCAAGGAAATAAGTTCCTCAATTTTCTCTCCTCTCTCTCTCTCTAAGAATTCTCTGTCTATATCTCCTATGTTCTTCATTTGTTCTTCATGTTCATCAAGTATAATCCCTCTGATTGTCCAATTCTTTCACCAGTCTGTACCGTACGGCCTTTACAGACCAACTTGTACAGACTGACCATTTCCAAACGCTCCTCTTCATCGCAAGCCCTTAATGCCTCAGTCTAACTCTTATTTCATTCCTTAACTCAACAATTCTCACTTACTCTCTTCATACTCTTCCCCTTAGTTTCGACCATAATCTGTCTCTACATCACTTTCACACCTAAATCCATCTATTCTCACACTTGCCACCTCCATTAAGTGTATGTCTTCCCTTCTGCCACAACATTTTTAGGGGCGTCTAGGGGCAATTGATTTAGTGGATAATTCCATGGGAAGCTAGATGTTGTTTGAAAGTTGTGCTAGTGTATTCACCACCATTATCTGATCTAAGAATTTTGATCTTAACATTGAAATGGTTAGTGATATAACTCTGGAAATTTTTAAAGGCTTCTAACACCTTATATTTTGATTGCACCAAAGTGATCCATGTATACTTAGACTTTTCATCTATAAAGGTCCCAAAATATCTATGTTAATATCCATATACACATGGTGCAGTCCACACATGAGAGATGATTAAATTGAAACAATTATCATAGATGGTCATTGATTTAGGAAACACACTTCGACAATGTTTTCCTAGATACAAGCCTCACAATCACTTTTAAAAGAAACACTAGGTAACAGATTATTCAAGGCACGAGAGTGAAGATTACGTAGTCTAGCATGACACAAAACATCTGTAGGTAATTCATAAACAAAATTAAAAGCACAAGATAAATCAGAAGCTGGTCGAGTGTCCTCAAGCAGGTACAAGTCCCCCTTGGTCACACCTTTGCCAAACAACTTACTAGATTCAATATCCTGAAAATAGACATCATTAGGAGTGAAGGTAACATGACAATTCAAGTCATTAGTGACATTCTTAACAGACAGTAAGTTTGATGCAAAGTGGGCAGGTAGAATGCCTTAGATACTTTGTTGAGCCGTTTCAGATCACATACTCCTCTTATTGGAATTTTATCACCATTTGGTATCATCACATTATCTAAGGCAGGTTCTACATTTGTAAGAAGAATTGATTCACTAATCATATGATGAGATGCACCAGACTCTATAACTAATGGTCTACCATCTTTTAAAGCATTCTTTGAACTACCAGCAATGTGAGAAGCATTTAGTGAGATACCAAGAGTTCTAGGGTTACCAGAGTGTTCTTTCAAGGCCTTAGTGAGAGCATCCAAGTCAGACCTTTTGATGGAATCATCTTGATGGTTCATTTCAGTGGGGTAGGTTGATGTAAACGCCATGGCTCTTCCCGTACAAACATTGGAGCAGACTGAGCTTGGAGTGGCAGATTAAACCCCATTGCTTGAGAAATGAGCTCTAGCATCAATGAACTGACATCGTGGCTCCTTGACCGTTTTTGGATTAGGTGTGGATGAATGATACAACACTTTTCCTTCATGTGACCTTTCTTCTTTCAATGGTCACAGATCAAGACCTTCCTATCATCTTGCTTATGTTGAATTGAATTAGAAATGAGGATACAAAATCTTGACCACACATACTTATGTTAAAACCTTACCTTGTATCCGTTAAACCTTAGCCATATCTTCATCTATCTATTTGTAATCCCATTTCATTAATCAGTACACATAAATATCTTTCGAGTCTCTTTTTCTCTCAAGTGTAATCCCAAAATTGGTTCTTGAACATCTCGACCGTTTAGTCTCGAAATCTCTTCTAATCTGGTCTCATCTCTCTTAGTCTCTCAATTTTATCCATCTTAACCGAGATTTTATTCTATATTTTATGGTATCAGAGCCAGGTTCACTTGAATCAGGGTTTTGATTTTGATTCCTCAAGAACACTCGAGAATAATTTTTCAATCCGTGAAGATTCAAGATGGAGAACACATAGACTACGGTGATTCCGGTGACTCTCAAGAGCGGAAAATACCTTATGTGGTCTCTTGTGGTCTCTTTTGGTGAAGACTGCCATGGGAAGTAAGAGCTTATGGAACCACGTCCTTAGAGATGAATCTCCAAACCTCATTACTATTGAAGGCGATAAGGAGATTGTCGTGTGTGATGAACTGAAGTGGATACATGAAGACAATCTGATGATGTCTATCCTTCAAAGCTCGTTGGATCCATCGATATTGGAGGCCTACAGCTATTGTGAGAAGGCAAGAGACTTGTGGGATACACTACAAAAGGTGCATGGGAACATATCAAACATCACCAGTGTGTTTGAGATCAAGCGAGCTAACAATAGCTTAGCTCAAGAAGATATGGAGTTTATTAAACATCTGGGAAAGTTTAGAGCTTTGTGGTCAGAGCTTGAGATGATGAGGCCGAGTACTACCGATCCAGATGAGCTTAATGAGAGGCGTGAGCAAGACAAATTCTTTGGTCTTTTGCTCACACTCAACTCTACATACAATGATTTCATTAAGCACATCTTGAGAGGTTTGCATGCAAATCCAGAAGAAAAAAGGGTCGTTGGGACTCTTTAGAGGAAAGGGGGAGCTTACCTTGGCAAATCAAGGCAAAGTGCATCAAGCCAATAAGGTTAAAAGTATGAAGATATGAGGTTCAATGGGAACTGTGATCATTGCAAGAGAAAGGTTCACAAGAAGCATCAGTGTTGGATCCTTCACCCTCATCTCAAGCCGACCAAGTTTATGAAGGATAGGGAAGCAAGGGAGAATGTGACTTATGGGGAAATTATCAGCATGGGTTGACTGGAGCTGGGTCTTCAAGCCGAGAAAATGAATCAGAAGGGCGTGAAGATGGTGTAAACAATGCGCTTGTGACTTACATTGCACACCATAACAATCAACCAACCAGCTAAGTGAGCATGAGTTCATCCGACGATCAGAAATGGATGTCCTTACCGAAATGCTCAAATACAATGGTAACACTCTTTGTAATATGTGTACACATTTGGTTCATCTAAGGTTGCTAGTATTCATGATCAAAATGATGAAAATACTCGTCATAGGATAATCTGGTTAATCACATAGTGCTTATAACATGTATAAACCATTGATGGTTGATTCAGGTGCATCACATCATATGATTAGTGATACTGGTCTTATAAAGTTTACAGAACATGCGCATGGACAAGTTATGATTGCTAATGGTGAAAGTATTCCAATAAGGGGTATAGTCAAGTTAAAACTATTTGATAAGGAATCTACAGCCATCTTTATGCCTCAGTTTACATCAAACTTGTTATCTGTTAAGAAATGTACCACTGATTTACATTGCAATGTTATCTTTAGTCATAATGATGTGAAGTTTCAGGATATTGAGAGCAGCGTTTGATTGGGCAAGGAGTTACAAAAGGAGACCTTTACTTACTTGAAGAGCTTACTTCTCTGCCTCATCATAGTTGATCTTTTACTTATGTTTTTCCTTCTACTTTGAATAAGAATTCTTTGTGGAATGCTGGACTAGGACATCCTTATGTTAGCTCTTTAAACTTAATGGTTTCATGTGTAGTGTTTGAGAATAATGATTGTGAAACTTGTATTTTGAGGAAGCATTGTAAGAATGTATTTCATAAATCCACAACTATCTAGGAACATTGCTTACATTTAATTCACTCAGATGTTTGGACTGCTCCTCGCTTGTCTAGAGAGAACAAAAATATTTTTTCAAATTCATAGATGGGAAGTCTAAATACACCTGGTTAACCTAAATTCTATCTATAGATAGGGTGCTTGATGCATTTAGAATATTTCAGAACTATGTGACTAACAATTTCAATGACAAGCTTGAAATTCTTAGATCAGATAACGGTGGAGAGTAGATGAGTCAAGCTTTAAATCAACACCAATCTCAACATGGAATTCTTCATCAGACATGCTCTCCCTATGCCCCTCAACAGAATGGTGTGGCAGAGAGGAAGAACATACATCTTATGAAAGTTTCAAGGTCCATGATGTTCCGAGCAAATGTTCCAAAGTGGTTCTTGATGTAAGATTTTCAGAGCACAGGCCGTGTGTGTGTGTGGTGATTCAAACACAACAGGTTCAGTCTTGTCTTGTATCAAAGAGAATGAAAGAGAGAAGAATAAAGATTGCGGATGAGACTAAGAGAATAAGGAGACTTAAGAGAGAATCGTGAGACTTAGAGAACCAGAGAATAAGAGACTCAAGAACAAAGATACATAACCCAAAAATGAACTTTAGATTATGAAGGAGGAGGGGAATCCCCCTTTCTCACTTAATGTTTACAATCCCACTTATGGCGTTTTATAAGCAATAAAAGTAGCAAATAATAAACCTAGATCCTAAGGATAGAAACACTTGATGAGGAAGAACGACTAGGATGACCTCTTGATGGTGAAGGTAATTCGTGTAGTGAAGGATGAGTGGAGGAGGGCTGAGGTGTATATAAACCAGAAGCTGTCTACATTCAGTATTCAAATACTTGGCCCTTATTGCAGCACACCTTTGTTAAAGGGAAATGCTGTCTTGTGCTGGCTTGTGGACTGATCATGTGTGTTGGTGTCAAAACCGGTCACGACGGAATCAATGCCTAAAAGTTCCCGGAAAATGATTTAACGGAAACTTAGCAACTTCTTACGAAAAATAAAAAGTGATCTTGACGCTTTGTATAAACATACGGTGTTACCTAACTACTTCATATAAGCTTACAGAGTTACTCGAACCCTTCACGGAGGTATTCGAAATGACCGAAACACTTCGTATGGTAGTAGGAAGTCAGTAAAAGCTTCGTGTAAAATCGAAAACACTAAGAAAGGTTACAAGATCTCTTGGCAAACTATTCAAACATCCAAAACAAGACATCAGATCAAAACACAATCTACTTCGCTAGTCGGGCGAGGTAGATCAATCCAACTCGCCTGACGGGTGAAGTGGATCAGTACCACAATCCACATCGCCCGTCGGTCAAGGTGGGCCGGTCAACCTCGCCGTACGGGTGAAGTGGATCCTTCACGAAAACCAGAAGATTTCCGATTAGGTTGAGTCCCAATAGCCAATCTCATCACAGAACAGTTTCGTAAATTTAAACTCAACAACGTTTTGCGAAACAGCTTTCGCTAAACTAATCTCATGACATTTTTCTGAATAACTTTCGCAATATCAAAGCTCGACAACATTTTCCGAAATAGTTTTCATAAAATTAAACTCAGAAAAATTTTATGGAACATTGTTCATAAAGTGAAACGAGTTAGTATCTTATGAGACAAATTTTGTAGGATAAATCTGATAATGTTCACGAAAAAAACAAACTCAAAAGCATGCTCACATACCGACGAGCAGTCCACTTCGCCCGTTCGGTAAAGTGGACTAATCAAATTCGCCCCAGTGGCAAATTGGACCACTCCTTGAGCTTCTCCTTAGAATCGCAATCGAAATACTTTTTGTTTCGTCTCAATCGAAGTTTCCATTGAGATTTTACGACGAAAACAAGTAAGCTCGATCAACCATGACGTTCACTTCGCCTGTTGGGCAAAGCTGACCAGTCCACCTCGTCAAGTGGAAAATAGGACAACTCCTTTAGCTT
This sequence comes from Moricandia arvensis, assembly GCA_905132765.1. Taxonomy (NCBI): domain Eukaryota; kingdom Viridiplantae; phylum Streptophyta; class Magnoliopsida; order Brassicales; family Brassicaceae; genus Moricandia; species Moricandia arvensis. The sequence goes on from CAJHQP010003657.1 coordinate 17,730, forward strand.
CGCCTTCGAATTGCAATCAAAATGCTTTTTGTTTCGTCTCAATCAGAGTTTCTGTTGAGACTTTACAACGAAAACGAGTAAGCTCGATCAACCATGACGTTCACTTTGCCCGTTGAGAAAAGTTGACCAGGCCACTTCACACCAGTGGCAAAGTGGACAACTCCTTGATCTTGCCTCTCGATTCTAGATCGAAATGCTCGTTGTTTCGTCTCAATCAGAGTTTCCAATGAGATTTTACGACAAAAACAAGTAAGACTCATCAAAACTCATCGGCTTGCTCCTATTCGACTTCTTGGACATCCTACTCGCCCTTACCTCCATCTTTGCATTCTACTTTGAATCTCGATTGAAAACTTCTCTTGTTTCGTCTCGATTGGAATTACCATTGGAACTTTACGATAAAAACTGCAAAGACTTGTTTTCTCGTATGAATCCAAATTGATTGTATAAAACGGCAACGGTTAACTTAACACTTTAGTCACCTCAACTATACGATTAACTTGACGAGAAGATAAAAGTCGAGTTCGAAATATAAATGTCAAGTTTCAAAAGATCAGCACTGAAACTAAAATATATGGATCGACGAGAACCGCAAGACAGGTTCGAGCCTAAACGCGGCCAAAAAGAATCAATATTTTCACTATTCATAGATTACGTACAGACACGACAAAAAGAAGGAGAAAGAGCAAGCAAAATGGAGAGAAGGCAAACTTGAATCTTCGAGAAAAACTAAGGTATGTTCGACTTGGAATTTTCGTAGCAAGGAACTAAAAATAAAATACCTTTGGAGATTGCCATAAACTTAAGAAACTTAGAATCTAGGCGGATAGTCTGGTGAACTTAATCTTAGGCGATTTTTTCCTATCTATTTTTCTATGACTGTTTACGTAGATCTTGCAAACCGATCTAAACTCTCGAAAAACCGAGAAACGATCGCCACACATACTCAGATCGCTTCCCAAAGAAAGAAAGAACTAGAGACACAAATGTCATCTTAAAACCGACTCGTTCCTGTAAATTTTCTTAAAAACCGACATATTCCAAGTCGCCAACCTAAAAATCACCAAGTCACAATCCTAGCATCGTCTCCAAACCAACCCAGATTGTCGATCATCCCGATTTTCGAAAGAAAAAAAACTTCGGTTCAGCCATTTACTTTCGTATAAAAAGAGAGAGTAGGTACGTACACTATTTTCGTATACTCCCGTACTTAAAAAAACCTTTTGCCTCGGCATCGAGAAAACCCTTTCAACAAAGAAAACTCTCGCAGCGGTAGGCAGAAATTCATTTAGGCAATGCGATGCCTCATTAAAAATTCGTCTAGAAAAGCAAACGACAACCTAAGGTTGGTCCAAATGCTAGAAACATACCCAAACCATCTTTGATATAATCTCAAGTACTATACAACATCTCTTGTCGCAATAACGCATCTAGAAAGCCTGTATCAATATCAAACCGAAACTCGACAATTAGCCAAAGTCTCAAAGACCCTTTCGACTTGATAAAGTAAGTTTCGTATAAAAGTCAAGAACTTATGAAAAACATTCGGCGATTAGATTGTAACGAAATAAACATTGGTAAAAATCCACGAGTAACTCCAACCAATCTTCACCAAGATCGAAATCAGAGCGGAAACGTTTTCCGTAAAATCTGCGGAAAACATCGCTACTTTGACAAGTCCATACATAGCACCGATTCACCATCTTCATAAATCTGGTTACCCGTATGAAAAAGGTGAAGTAGGAAGATCACGAATAATTGGCGAGGAACATTCTCCGTATACTTCTGTGAGAAAGCCTTCTTATGAAATTTACAAAAAAAAATCCTTCGTATCGTCAAAAAAGTAATACGAAGAAACTTTCTTTAACCTCGTGGCTCGCCGACTTCTGCTTTTAATTTTCATCGGTTACAACCGAGTAGGCAGTCATCGGGCATCTGTTCTTTATCAAGCCCCTTAGGCTCTATCTTCACAAAACCAAAAATAAAACAATTCACGTACGACCAAAGGGAACATTATACGAAACATTCATCGTATAACTGATACCTAAAGTGCAAAATCGTTTTGTAACACCATCGGCCATCTTAGCTCGGATAAACTCCGACTTGGTCAATCAAACTTAACAAACGCTCTTTGGCCCTCGGCAATTACGCCCTCCAATAAAAGTCCGAACTAGAATTCATCACCCCCTTTAGGGAAATTCTAAACTAACATGACCTTAATGTTAACACGAAAGTGCCATAGTCTAATACTTGACCGAAACGTCCTCGGCCACGTGGCTGAGTGCATTCTTCTTGCCAAGCTGAAACATTTGAGCAACCACCGCTCCATCTGATAACTTAACGGCTGAACGGCTGTCCATGATTTGTCTAAAAACAGCGAGTAACGATTATGCAAATAATTATCGTATAACCTAGAAACGGAAGTCATACGATAAATTCTTCATAACAAAGCTCGGTCTTGAAATCCAAAACACTTGAACTTGTCAACAATCAACCAAGTTCTGTACACTGCACAATTTACTTCAAGACCGCAACGTTTTACATAGAAGATGCGACACATAAGGAGAAACTCGTGAAAAAGTTCCTAAAGCTAAACGAAACATCCTTAACTATACACGAAACAAATCTCGGAAAGTTAATTCTTCACAAAGCACAGTGAAGAAAGAAACTTCTTCCCAGAGACAAGCGGACAAGGCCCCTTGGTCCTAATTCCTCTAACATGAATCAAAAAACTTAACATCAAAACAGAAACAACAGTTATTGCTGCGAACATCCGCAAAAAACCAAAACGTTTCGCCGACGCAGGGATCAAGATTAAACCCTTGTTCTCCAAAAAAACAAATCTAAGCCCGTAAACTTTTCAAACTCGAAGCACGGCATACGAAAGAAAAAAACAATCTTCGGCATCGCGAGACACGTCGCAGACTCCTGAAGAACAGTTTTTCGATAAAATACCTTCCTCGATGAAAACACCATCTTGGAAGACCAAACATTCCGTCCACGACAAAAAACCATGAACAACTTCATAAACACGTGTCTTTCGCGAAATCTAAAAAATGGTAGTATCTACCATTAAGTTTGTTGCTGATCACAACGAACTCGCAATGTCCTCAACAGACTAAGTTATTTCGCAGAGATAGCTCTCATACACCCGACACAAGGGTAATAGCGCTATAAATGAAATCCGAAATTTTGGTCAGCACCTTTGGAGTGCTCGATTCTGACCAGACAAGTCGTATAAACCGAGAGCATATCGCGGACTTTAAAGCGGTACGGAATCAGGAAGAAATCGCAACAGGCCACACTTGGCCAAATCAAACACACAACTAGACTATAAAGGTCTCACTAGAAAACAGGTCGTAAGAACCCAAACTCCAGAATGAACTACGAAAGGCTTGATCCCTTCTACAAGGGTACATAGGCAGTCCTCACAAGGCGCACCCCCAATCCTACTGCATTCCGCTCTTAGAGCGTGAGTAAAATGCTATTGGCAAATCTTTTATCCATTAATTCCACCTAACTTACCTACCTTTCATAACCACTCGCAGGAACACCATGATTCTTTCGAGCTAGGGGGCAAACTGTTGGTGTCAGAACCCGTCATGATAGAATCAATGCCTAAAAGTTCCCAAATGATTTAACGGAAACTTAGCAACTTCTTACGAAAAATACAAAGTGACCTTAATGCTTAGTATAAACATAAAGAGTTACCTAAACACTTCGTATAAGCTTACAGAGTTACCGAACCTTTCACGGACGTATACGAAGTAACCGAAACATCCAGAAGAGATAGATTTGGCCGAGGACAAAAGAGGGAAGAGGCAAACTGCCTCCAAGGGAGTGTATAAGGAACTCTAGGATGAAGATGCTGGAGGATTCCTCTAGAAGAAATTTTACACCCTAGAACTCTCGACACTTAGAAACTTTAGGCATTATTCTCGACATGTTCTGTTTCTATGACTGGCACTCGATTACCAGACGAACTTGCTCAGGCTTTTTGATGTCTTGGTCCATTCTTTCAATTGAACTACGTTTGGCTTGATCCTCGAAAGGGGTACACAGGTATCCTTTCATAAGGTTCAGTCCGAAATCAATCAAAACCTATTTTGTATATTTTTCGTCTTCTGTTATCGTGCTGCGACTCGACTAGATGTAAGGTCTTCGGTGACTAGAAATATGTAACTTGCTGACAGCTCTTGCAGCCAAAGCTTTCATGACCTCTTGTAGTGATTGCAATGCTTTTATGCAGATTCGAAATAAGATCTAACTTTTGCTACGAGTTCGTTTTTGTTATCTTTTCATATTTTCCGCATTTGTGGTTACTTTTCATTGGCTCTCGCAGAGAATCCATGAGCTCAAGGAAAAATTAGGTTTTCCCTTGCTTTCCTCCGATTTCACTTTCCTAACTTTACAAAAATCGACGGTGTGGTTTCCAGCCCCCACAATGTGGCCAAGGTTGAATTGGAGTGTGAGCTTGGAAAGGGAGCTTCCTAAATGCTTCCTCAAGCATATTCCAATGCATCTTCTCCACACCAGTCAGAATCATTTCTTGCCTTGTTCTCCAAGGTCCCGAGCTTTGCAGAATCACCAGGGGTGTACGGATATAAGTTTGACCGTACACTTTTGCCAAAATTTTCCAAAAGCCCAAATCACTTCAAATGGTTGAAATAATGTGTTTTGGGTCTACCATGTCTGTATAGTCCGTACGAGCGTCAGTACATGTTGCCCTATTTTTTCAAAATCGACCAAATGAACCCAAACTCCTCCAATACCTTCCTACTTCTGTCTAAGCCCTTCATGGACCTATTACTGGCTTTACACAAGCCTCTGGGTACTCTTTAAGCCCTGAAAAAACATCTCCAGATGGCTCTCCCTAACTTTGCACTTTGGACAATCTTCAAGAAATAACTTCAAATGTTCATTTGTTCTCTTCAAGTTAATACTCTCCCTCAAGTTTGACTATAAGAGATCCTTAGTCAAGATTGGAACCTTGAAGAGTCTCCTCATTAAAAACCTTATCAAAGAAAATCCATTTGGGACAAAACCTTGATAAGGAAAAGGGTAAGATCTTCAGGCCTAGGGATTGGCCAGTAAGCCTTTTTGCCTTACAACCAGCGTGGTTTGACACAATGGACTATGTATCATGGTCTAACTGGTGCAGCAATGATCATCACATCTTGAACACTATAAAAATTCAGATTGACCTCTTCATAGACCGAGTTTGGGTCTCCCCCTCTCAACTGACTCATAGCCTCCTTAGAGAAGCTAGGAAACGACCAGATAATCTTTAGTGAGGCTCAAGCTCTTGCTCAGATGGTGCGAGTGGCTTCACAGAACCGCCACTTGAATTCCCCACTTTAAATACTTCTCTCGGATAATGAAAGCTATTTGCACTCCCCCTCAAGCTTGGAACTGAGAATTAGCGAAGGATCAAGCTTGCAAGGTTGCAATGAGCTCTAGATCACTTCAATGTTCTCGCCGGGAGGAGTGTTTGCACACTTGAGTCCCCCCCATTAACAAAACACAGCAGCATCTTGAGAAAACACCAACTTGAATGGAGGTCTGGTAGATACCTCAGCTACATCCACAACCACCTCACCATAGAAGCCGCATTGATGGAGTAACAGCTAAGACTGCTCTGAACAGCCTCTTTCCTAGACACACCATTGCCTAGACCCAGTTGAAGGCTTCTACAAGTTTTTGCAACGGCCTTTGAGGAGACAAGACACTAAGATTCATGGATCTTCTGGTTGCTCATTGATTCTCTCTTCAAGCTAGGCTGAGTAAAGGTCGCCGCTTGAATAAAGTTTCTAGGAATTTTGAAACCGGAGCACACCACTTCCAACAGCTTCGGTTAAACCAACTGGCCCAACATCTTTCCTTCAGCTTCAAGTACCTTTGGACCACCGGTCTTCCTCTTGAGTTTGGTAATGGACTTTACTTGTGAGTCTCTTGAACCAGGAGCACAACACTGCCTACAGCTGCGTTGAATTGGGATCAAACCTTGACTAATCAACAAGTTTGATCTCCAATGTCAACATTCCTTCATCAATGGACACTGCATCCTCTTACTTGGTTTGGTTAGACACTAAACACTTCTTATGTCCCTGTACAGCACTCAAACACCAGAACAGATTAGGCCACAAGAATTGGGATCAAACCTTGACTAATCAACAAGTTTGATCTCCAATGTCAACCGCAATGCATCAGACTGAATCAAGACAAGCATGTTCTAATCTTTGCAAGCAACTTCCTAAATGACAATGCATGATCTGTTAAGATAATACACATAACATTTAGGAAAAACTAGGCTACCTTAACTGCATCCATAGACATTACTCTAGGTGCTCAACATAAGGCAGCAACCAACCAAGTGTATGATGATAATGCAAAACACCTTAACAAGTTTGAATCAGTCATGAATGCAATAACAAGAGGAGACACATTATCTAGGACCCTAATACACATTCAAGATGTGTACAAGGTATGGCCTTTATCATCAAAACATAACTCAAGAATTTCGAGTATCCTGTGACAACATCTAGCAATACAACTAGCAAGCTTTATATCATACTATGTAAGATTATTAGAGAACTAGTCGTGTGTGTGTGTGTGTGTGTGTGTGTGTGGTGATTAACCCTCAACAGGTTCTGACTGGTCTTGTGTCAAAGAGAATGAAAGTGAGACTTGATGGAAGAATGAAGATTGCGGATGAGACTAAGAGAATAAGGAGACTGAAGAGAGATTCGTGAGACTAAGAGAGTCAAGAACAAAGATTCATAACCCAAAAATGAAATTTTTATTATGAAGGAGAAAGGGAAATCCCCCTTTCCCACTTAATGTTTCCAACGCCACTTATGGCCTTTTATAAACAATACAAGTAGCAAAATAATAAACCTAGATCCTAAGGATAAAAACGCTTGAAGTGGATGAACAGCTAGGATGATCTCTGGATGGTGAAGGCAATCCGTGTAGTGAAGGATGAGTGGAGGAGAGTTGAAGTGTATATAGACCAGAAGCTATCTACATTCAGTATTCAAAATACTTGCCCCTTATTGCAGTATGCCTTTGGTCAAGGGATAGGCTTTCTTGTGCTGGCTTGTGGACTGATCATGTGGCCAAGGTTGAATGCGAGTGTAAGCTGGGAAAGGGAGCTTCCTAGATATTCCTGAATCATATTCCAAAGCATCTTCTCAAAACCACTCAGAATCATTTCTTGCCTTGTTCTCCAAGGTCCCGAGCTTCGCACAATCACCAGGGGGTGTATGGATATAAGTCTGAGTGTACACTTTTGCCCTAATTCTTAACAAGTCCCAAATCACTTCAAATGGTCGAAATAATGTGTTTCGGGTTGACCATGTCTGTACGGTCCGTATAGTCCGTACGGCCGTTCGTACATGTTGCCATATTTTTGCACATTCGTCCAAATGAACCCAAACTTCTCCAATACCTTCCTACTTCAGTCTAAGCCCAGTCTGTACGGATGTACGTACATGTTGCCTTATTTTTGCACATTCAACCAAATGAAAACAAGCTTCTCCAATACCTTCCTACTTCAGTCTAAGCCCATTTTGGAGCTATTCCTGGGTTTACACAAGCCTTTGGATACTCTTTATGCCTTGACAAAACATCTTTGGATGACTTGCCATAACTTTGCTAAGGGAAACTTACTCAGGAACTTATATGGATCAAGGGACTGCTAAGGGACTTGGACATAGAGACAACCTCTCCTATCACCATACATTTAAAATTTTAGAGATTAATAGAAATGAGATAGAGAAACGAGTGAATAAGAGAGAATAAAGAAGATTTGTAGAGAGATTAGTGAAGAATCATGATGAACACAGATGAACTAGAGAGAATAGACTGAGAAAATGTTTCGTGTATATTGATTAATGGGAGAGGTTACATTATATAGACTGAAGAGATAAGCTATGCCTAAACGGCTACAAAGACCATCCGTGTGCAGTCAAGGCAAGGAGGAGCGTCTGGTTTGAACGAGTGGCTCTGGTGACTTGCATGTTTGATGGCAAGAGCATCTTGACCAGATGCTCTTCCTCTTTATAGTGAGCTTCTGCTGGCGCGCCAAGGTTTCCTTATCCAAACCTTATCTTAGAACGGATCTATTCCCAAGCCTCTCTTTCGGATAGTGTTTTCGGCCATGCCTTAGTAAGTCTCCTGATTTACCTTCTTCACCATGGTAACAATGTTGTACGGACAAAGGCATGTCCATACACATTTCCCTATTTTCAAATCCTCAAAATGGGGTTAAAGTTCAAATGTTGTGAACTTTGGTCGAGTGGTCCGTACGGGCGGCCTTACTGTCAGTACAGTCAGCACCGTCTGTACCACTTGACATATGTTCGATCATTATCCTTTTGATCATACTCTCTCAAGCTTCTCTTAAGTCTATGTATCCTCTCCTCATTTCAATATTCATTTGAACACTCCCCCTCAAGCTAGACCATAGGGACTGGTAAAGCTTGGAATGGCCATGAGATCTCCCTCATTAAAAAAAGCATCAAAGAAAACCCATTTGGGACAAAACCTTGATGAGGGAACATGAATAAAGACCTCATGGCTGAGGGGATCGGTTGCTAGGAGTAGGATCAAGGAGTCCAATTCTGATATGAATGGACTCAATGGGCTTATGTCTTGAGGCATTAGTGAACACATCAGCCAACTGATCTTCACTCCTTGTATAGCAAGGTAAGATAACTCCAAGAACTATCATATGCCTCACTTTGTGACAATCAACCTCGCTGTGCTTTGTCCCCTCGTGGAACACCGAGTTTGTAGAAATGTTGATGGCTGCTTGGTTATCACAATGCATGGTCATTGGTGTGATCTGCTCAATGCTTAGGTGCTTCAGTATCCCCTTAATCCAAACCAGCTCATTAGTTAGATTCAGCATTGCTCTATACTCAGCCTCAGCATTGGAACAAGATACAACCTTATTCTTCTTGCTCTTCCAAGTAACAAGGTTTCCTCCAATGAAGGTGCAATATCCAGTTGTGTATTTCCTGTCTGCCCTATCACCAGACCAATCCAGAGTACTCAACCACCTCAGTGCTCCCATTGCATTCCATCCAAACTCCTTGGCCAGGTGACCCATTGAGATAGCTCAAGATCCGGTCCACCATTCCCCAATGGTACTGCTTTGGGACTTGCATGTGTTGCCTCACCAGATTCACAGCAAAAAATATCAGGAGATGTAATGGTTAAGTATATCAACTTATCAACCATCCTCCTATAGAGTTTGGGATCCTCAAAAGGTCGTATGTCTTTAATCTCCCCCTCACGTGGGACTTTATACCCATCTTCCAAGGGCATCTTGGTTGTCTTTCCTCCAAGCTTACCTGCATCTTTCAAATGATCAAGTTTTTATTTTCTTTGGGTCATGAACAATCCTTCCATGGATCTACAAATCTCAATCCCAAAGAAGTATTTTATTTCTCCTAAATCATTGATTTCAAAATACAGACTTAAGAAAGTCCTTTGTAGCTTGTATACCTTCTTTGTCAATTCCAATTATGATGATAAAATATACATAAACTAGAAGGACAACCATAACTGAGGCAGTGGCAAGAGTGAAGAGGGTATGTTCAAGCTCAGACTTTCTAAAGCCACACCCATTCAAGGTAGTTGTCAGCTTGTTGTACCAAGCTCTCGGAGATCGCTTCAGTCCATAAATAGCTTTCTTCACCTCATTACATTCCTTGTCTTAACTAGACCTTCAAGACCTGGTGGAGGATGCATATACACTTCATTATCCAGTTCCCCTTGAAGAAAAGAATTCTTCACATCCATATGCCACATGTCCCATTCAAAATTAGCTGCAATGGACAAGACAATCCGAATGGTGTGAAATTTGGCCACTGGAGCAAATGTATCTATCTAGTCCTCCCCATATGTTTTAGTAAATTCTCTTGCAACTAGCCTGGTCTTCTTCCTATCAATCTTTCCATTTTTTATACTTGATTGTGAAGATCCACGAGCTTGATACTGCCTTCTGCCCCTTTTGCAACTCACTCTCATACCAAGTATCATTTTAATCATAGCATCAGCCTCATCAGCAACAAAGTTTATCCACTCTTCATCGGCCATGGCTTCTTCATATGATCTTGTTATGTGACTCTCATCCAGACTGGTAATGAATGCACAATGCTCACTAGGAAACTCGACAAATGAGCAAACATCTTCACTCGGATGAGCTACAGCCTGAGCATTGTACTATATCAGGATTGACCCAATTTGATGGAGGATTCCTTACTCTGGTACTTCTCTTCAAGGGAACCACCACAGGTTCAGCCTGGTCTTCATTCATCTCGAAAACCTCTTCCTAATGTTCATAACCTTCATTCTGCCTATCTTCATTCATCCTTCCTTGATCAGGACTCCTTTCATGTGTCCGTTCTTCAGGACTCACTTCATGTCCCAGCATCAGGCTCATTTCCCCCCTCATGATCAAGGTGGGATGGATATTAAGCTTAATGTGGACTAGGCGTTTCATGCCTCTTCTGATCCTGGTTTAGATTTAACCCAAGATCCTCTAGAATTATTCTAAGGTTTTTCTGCCTTATCAGATGCTTGAGATAGGTCCATTAGATCATCCCACCTTCTTTCTTCATAGTACCCTTTGACTCCACAAATCTCACATCCCTTCACACCAGGACCCTTCTTGTATTTGGATCAAAGCACTTGCATCCCTTTTGCGTTTTGGAGTACCCAATAAACATAGCTCTAGTACTCTTCGGTACCAGAACAAAACACAAGCATCCGAACACACGTAGATGGTTGAGAGCTGGCTTGTTTTTGTTCAGAACCTCAAAGGGTGACATGTCTTCTAGGATTCTGGTTGGTATCCTATTGATCAGATAGGAAGTAGACATCACAACATCACTCCAGAACCTCTTTTGCACACTGCTTTGAAACATCATGGACAAAGCAACCTCCATAAGGTGTCTATTCTTCCTTTCTTCCATACCATTCTGTTGAGGTGTATAGGGACCGCTTGTCTGATGCAGGATACCATGTTGAGCTAAGTTTTGCTTGAACGCATGGCTTGTGTATCCCCCTACTATCTGATCTGAAAATCTTAAGTTTGGGATTATAATAGTTAGAAACATAAGCTTGAAAATTCTTAAATGCATCGAGCACCCTATCCTTTTTTTGAATGAGTGTTATCCATGTGTATTTGGATTTGTCATCAATGATGTAAAAAATATTTATAGTTCTCTCTAGATAGACAAGGAGCAGTCCAAACATCAGAGTGCACAACATCAAAGAAATTTTCATATATAGTACTCGATTTTTGAAAAATTATCTTACAATGTTTACCCAAGATACATGCTTCACATTCATTACTTTTAAACATGACACCTGGAAACATTAAGCTTAAGGCTCTAACATGAGGATGGCCTAATCTAGCATGCCATAATGCATCATTATTCAAAGTGGAAACATAACTAAACGAGTAACTAGAACTAGAAAAAGTAGTAATGTCTTCAAGCATGTAAAGATCTCCCTTGGTTACTCCTTTCCCAATCAACTTAATGCTCTCAATATCCTAAAACTTCACATAATTAGGACTGAATATAAAATTGCATTTCAAGTCTATAGTGCATTTCTTAACAGCTAGCAACTTAGAAGTGAACTCAGGAATCTAAGAGGCTCTAGACTCTTTATCAAACAGATTCAATTTACTAATTCCTTTTATTGCTATCCTATCACCATTTTCAATCATCACATGACCAAGAGGCGGTTCTATGTCCTTTATAAGTCTAGTGTCACTGATCATATGGTGAGATGCACCAGAATCAAGTATCGAAGGTTTGTTTACACAAGCAACCATAGACTTAGATTATTCTAATTAAACAATATAGGAGCAAGGTGATTATATTCTAGCATTTGAATGATCAAGAGTACTAGTCAACCTAGACACAGCTTAAGAGAAACCAAGGGTGTTTCCGAGTGCATTACAATTCTCCTTGAGAGGTTTGATTAGAGCATCTATGTTTGACCTCCTGACTAGATCATCTCCAAGCTCTTTCCAAGAGAATGCTGAGAAGCTAAGACCTTCCCTTCCCCTTCATTCTTCCTTGAACCAGTACCATAAGGACCGGCTTCACTTGCTTCAGCTGAAAGGTGAGCCCTTGCTTCCCTCTCCTTCATGAACTTCGCCAGTTTGAAGTGTGGGTGGAGGATCCAACATTAACTCCTTTTGTGCCCTCGCTTCTTGCAGTAATCACAGTTTCCTTCGAACCTTCTTTCCTCACCATACATATTTTCTTCGGGATTGTACATTGCCTTTTTTGGTTGAGTAACTTCATCCTTGTTTGATAAAGACTGATTACCTCTTCCTTCAAACAATCCGTGTGACCCTTCTTCCTTCTGGATCTAACCACACACTTTCTCCAATGATGGTAGCTTTGGATGACCTCAAGATATGCTTGATAAGGTCGTTGTAAATTGGATTCAGGGTTAACAACAACCCAAAGACTTCATATTGCTCTCGTCTTTCCATGATGATCTCTTGCTCGGTTATTTTTGGCCTCAACATCTCAAGTTCATACCATAAAGCTATGAACTTTCGCAAGTGTTTGGTGAACTCCACCTCTTCCTACACAAGCATGTTGATAGATGTTTTCACTTCAAACACATGGCTCAGATTTGATGTATTCCCATAGACCTTCTGGAGAGTCTCCCACAGGTCCTTTGCTGTCTCGCAGTAGCTGTAAGCTTCAAGGATCAAAGTCTCAAGAAAAGCTTGCACCATGGCTCCACAATCAGGTCATCTTGTATCCATTTGTTTTCATCGGTTAGAGCAAGCTCTGTTATGCTTCCTTCTTTTCAGCAACTGGTTTTGGAGAACCATCCGTGATGTGATTCAATAAACCCTTGCTCCCAATCGCAGTTTTCACCAGTCTTGACCATAACAGGTAGTTCCCACTACCCTTTAAAGTCACTAGAATCACCATCGTCTTGTTACTTTCCAATTCTCTTTTTTTGAACAACTCTAAAGCTTGAGTCTTTGAAATGAAGCTGAAGAACGTCGATATCAAATCCCCAAAAGTCAGAAACCTGGCTCTGATACCAGAAAATGTTTACGGATTAATAGAAATGAGAAAGAGAAACGAGCGAATAAGAGAGAATAAAGAAGTTTTTTTGAGAGATTAGTGAAGAATCATGATGAACATGGACGAAGGCTTGTCCGTACTCATTGCCCTATATTTGCACATCCTCAAAATGAGATTAAAGGTCGAATGGAGTGAACTTTGGTCGTTTGGTCCGTACGGTCGGCCGAACTGTTCGAACAGTTCGTATCGTTTATACCACTAGACCTATTTTCGACCACTCTTCTTTTTATCCCATTTTCTCACAAGCTTCTCTTAAGTCTATGTTTCCTCTCTTCATTTCAATACTCATTTCAACAGCATTGCGGTAATCATGCAGCTATACACATAGCATTCAACTAAGTCTTCCATGAGAGAACCAAGCATATAGAAGTGGACTGTCACAGGGTTAGACAAGCAGTGGAGCACTAAGTCATCCTTCCATGTTATACTAGAAGGGAAGATCAACTGGTTGACATATTCATCAAGGTAGCCAGAACCAAAGTCTGTGAGTTTATCTATCCTAAACTTGGACTCATAGACCTCACATGTCACTGATCCTCTTGCCATGAAGTGTTCTACTCTTTTTCGTTAGCCTTGTTTTTATCCCAAGTGGTTTTTCCTAGCTAAGGTTTTAATGAGAGAATGCTTCATGGTTTCCAATCTTGACCAGTCCCTATGGTCAAGCTTGGGCAGGGGAGTTTTGACATATAGCAAGGATAAGATGGAGTGGATATAGAAGCAACGGCAACCCGGAACATGAAGAATTAGGGCATTCGTTCAATCTGCCCTAACATGTCTTGGAAGGCAAGTAAGGGAGATTGCTTGCTGTTGATACTTCTCTAAAGTGTCCTGGAGCTCCCGAATAATTTAAATAAGTATTTGCAAGTTGGTGGAACCATTGGAGCTAAGAAACAAGGAAGAAGTAACATGTTTGGTGAAGGAGCAAACAGTGGAGCTGTCAGTTTCACTCTCTCTCTTCCTGAACCAGTTTGACTTTTGCTGCAGAATAATTTATGTATTTTTTTAAGGTTTATTGTTTAATCATTTCTAAGAGATTTGTCTCCCTATTTATATCCATGTATCAGAATACAATCAAGGCAATGAATTATTGTCTCCTTCTCTCACCTCTTTGAATTCAAAATCTCTCTCTCTTTCTTTGTCTAGTTCGTCATGTTCTTCATTCTCCAGCAGTAAACTCTATCTTAATCTCTCATTCTAACAGTATGGGCTCAATGAAAGCCTTCCATTCCTTTCTGGTGATAGGATCATCCGCTTCTGCTGTCTCATTCTCCCCTGTGAGTTTTGTGAAGATTAAACGGAGAGAAAGATGAAAATATTGAAGAAAATTTGAAGAACACAGTTTCAATCTCCAAAGAGAAGAGAGAAAGTGAGTTTATGTGTTTCTGGACGAGAGAGAGTGAGATGTATCAGAAACCATTCTGCTTTATTAATTTTATACTTCTGAATATATTCTTGAGTATGAAAAATCGGCCTATATAATTTGAAATAAAAAAATAAACAAAGAAGAATCCTAGAAGACAAAACTGGCTCGTCCGGCCGGGTGAAAGGGACAGCTCGCCCAACGTCTCTGTCTTCTTGACCAGACCTGTGACTTCTGTTCCAACAGTTCTCTTCCAGTGGTCAGATTGTAACTAAGTCCTTAAAGGAAGGTTTGATCACACGAGTTTGGTTCCTTGTCTTGCAAGGTAAATCTTGGTCGAGCTGAAGTGGACCTGGCTATACAAACACCTTGTGCGGACCATCTTTTCTTGGTTGATCCGAATGCTATTCTTCTTGTCATCTTAGTCTGAACCTTATTAATCCTTTCTTATTCTCCATACTCCCCCTCAAGCTTGACTAAATGCACTAGTCAAGCTTGGAACCATGAAGCATTCCCCATTAAAACCTTAACTTGGCAAAACCACTTGGGATAAAAACCAAATCAAGGAAAAAGAGTAGAGCACTTCATGGAAGAGGATTAGTGGGAGAGATCTATGAGTTCAAGCTTTGAGTGAATGGACTCACAAACTTTGGTATTGGCTGCCTTAGTAAAGATTCCGGCCAGTTGATCTTCACACCTTGTGTAGCAAGGCAAAATGACCCCTTCAACCACCAATTGTCTGACCTTATGACAATTAACCTCTATGTGCTTGGTTCTCTAATGGAAGACTGAGTTTGATGCTATATGAATTGCTGTCTGGTTGTCACAATGCATGGTGATCAGTGTGTTGGTCTTTATACCCAAATCCTTGAGCAATCTCTTCATCCATACAAGGTCATCGGTGAGCTATCCATACTCAGCTTCACCACTTGAGCAATATACCACCTTCTGCTTCTTGCTTTTCAAGTTACGAGATTGCCTCCAATGAAGGTGCAATAGCATGTGGTTGATTTTTTATCCACACGATCACCAGCCAATCAGCATCACAGTAGCCTACTATCTCAGAACTGCCATTACACCCCATCCAAACTCTTTGGCCAGGTGCACCACTAAGATATCTGAGTATCCTCATCACCATATTGCAATGATGGACCTTTGGAACTTGCATGTACTGGCTCACCTGTTTCACAGCAAAGCAAATTGCAGGTCTTGTTATAGTTGAGTAAATTAGCTTACCAACAAGTCTTTTGTATTGCTTTGGATCCTCATAAGGTTTGTCTTCAAACTCCCCCTCTCACAAGAATTTGTAGCCATCTTCAAGTGGAGTCATTGCTGGCTTCTCTCCAGGCTTTCCTTCTTCTTTCAAAAGATAAAGTGTGTACTGATAAATTGAGAAGATTTGAGCTTGGTTTTATAAAGAACATTGGAGAAAAATGAAGAGCACTTGAAGAGAAAAGAGAGGAATCGAGAGAGAGAGAGAGAGAGAGAGAGAGAGAGATACTCGTGACCAAGAAAAAGAAGAAGAGGAAAATATTTCCTTGCTTGATTTAGGTTACAAAGGAATCTTTAAAAATAACAAAGAAGACAATAAGAATTAATAAACAATTGATCTCTGAAGATGCTCTGGTCTGGGCAGGGCACACTCAGCTGGATCGAAATGGACTGCTTCTTTGTTTCTTTCTTCCATGGCAGAGCATGTGACTTTGGTTTGTCACCAAGCTCCAATCACTCCAGCAAGTTTATTCCACTTTTTTATTTTATTCCAGAGCTAAAGGAGACCAGAGAAGATATTTAAACTTGTCCCACTCCTTTACTTGCCTTCGAAGACACTCTTAGGGCAAGTTGTACGAACAGGTTGGCATCCTAAGTTAACTTTAATTTGCCTCTCTTGTTCCTTATTGATTTAATCTTGTTATTGCATCATGTCAACAATCCACCGCAAGCTTGACCATAGGGACTGGTCAAGCTTGGATACCATGAAACATTCACTCATTAAAACCTTTACTTGGAAAAAACCACTTGGGGATAAAACCCAAGCAAAGGAAAAAGAGTAGAACACTTCATGGTAAGAGGATCAGTGACAAGTGAGGTCTATGAGTCCAAGCTTAGGATGAATGAACACACAAACCTTGTTGCTAGCTGCCTTGGTGAAAATGTCAGCAAGATGATCTTCATTCTTTGAGTAGCATGGAAGGATCACTTGCTGTTCCACTGCTTGTCTCACCTTATGGCAGTCTACTTCTATATGCTTTGTCCTCTCGTGAAAGACTGGGTTGGATGCAATGTGTATTGCTGCATGGTTGTCACAATGCATTGTCATTTGCGTGGTGATCTCTATGCCCAAGTCTTTTAACAGTCCCTTGATCCATATGAGTTCACTAGTTAGCTTTCTCATAGATCGTTATTATGGCTCAACACTTGAACAAGATACCACCTTTTGATTCTTGCTCTTCGATCTAACCAGATTTCCTCCAACGAAGGTGAAATAGTAAGTGGTTGATTTCCTATCAACTCTATCCCCAGCCCAATCAGCATCACAATCCCACCACCTCAGTGCTCTTGCCCAAGCCATCCAAACACCTTGACCTTGATCTTTTCTTTAGTATCTCAAAATCCTCTCCACCATGTTCCAGTGATGAATCTTAGGTGCTGGCATATGTTGACTGACTTGGTTCACAGAAAAGCACACATCAGGCTTTGTGATGGTTAGATAGATGAGATTTCCCACCATTCCCCTCTACTTCTTGACATCCTCAAAAGGTGTATCCTCAAACTCACCCTCTCACAGTACCTTGTAGCCTTTTGTAATGGTGTCTTAGCCTGTCTGCCTCCAAGGGTTCCTGCCTCATTTAAAATGTTAAGTGTGTACTTCCTTTGGGTTAAGAAAAGCCCCTCTTTAGAGCGGCAAATTTCTATCCATTATAAGTATTTCAATTCTCCCAAATCATTAATATCAAAGGCATTTTTAAGAAAAGTTTTTGTTGACATGATACCTTCCTTGTCACTACCAGTGATGATGATATCATCTACATATACTAAGATGACTCTCATACCTTGTTTGCTGGTTAGGATGAATAGGGAGTGATCAGCTTCAGACTTCACTAAACCTATGCCATTAGGAGTTGTACTCAGCTTATGGTACAAATCTCTTAGGGATTATTTCAAGCCATAAATTGCCTTCTTCAACCTCATTGCATTTCATGGTTTGACCATAGTTTCTAGGCCAGGAGGTGGTCGCATGTACACATCATCTTCCAACTCTCCTTGTAGAAAGGCATTCTTCACATCCATCTACCATAGATCCCATTCTAATTTGACAGCAAGACATAGAAGGATCCTTATAGTATGCAGCTTGGCCACTGGTGCAAATATATCCAGATAATTTTCCCCATGAACCTGAGTGTATCCTCCTGCGACTACCATTGTTTTTCTCTTCTCTTGTTTCTCATTGGCTAGGTACTTGATTTTGTATAGTAGGCGGCTTGTCACAGCTTTCTTGCCTTTGTGAACTTCAGTCAAACCATGTATCATTCTTGATCATGGTTAACTTCATCTTCAATAGACTTTCTCAACTCCTCATGTTGTATAGCTTCTTCATATGATCTTGGAATGTATTCCTGATCCAATTCCCCAATGAAGACTTGATGCTCTTCTAGATATGGAGCCAGAGAGCATATTGCACTTGGCGGATGAGGAACTGCTTTAGCACTGAAGTAAACGCTTGTATTGATCCAGTTTGAAGCTGGTATCTTAATCCATGTACTCCTTCTCAAAGGCTGTATTTGATCAGGTTCTGCTTCATTTGCTTCACTGGGATCTCCTACTGGTGTTTGATCCCCAGTTTATGATTCTGATGGCATTGATGGTATCTCATTTTGATCATGAGCTCATGAGTGCTCTTCACGTTGTTGAGCATTCTCATTGCCTCCCTCATGATCAGGATGAGTGGCTTCAGTGTCTTCCTCAGACTCTTCTACATCTTGAGCTGGTGCCTTATTAACCTTCTCTGATTCCTTTGGCAAACTGATACCAAGCCTCTCCAAGATCAATCTCAGGTTGTTAGCTCTATCAGATGCAGATTCCTATAGATCTTGGAGCTCACCCCAGCTCTTCTCTTTATAGTAGCCTCTTGATTCCATAAACTTAACATCTCTTGAGACCAGGATTCTCCTTGTCTCTGGTACATAACATTTGTAGCCTTTTTGATGTGTTGAATATCCAATGAACATTGCCTTTGTGCTTCTAGCTTCTAGTTTATTCCTTAATTCACCTGAAACCAAAACAAAATATATACACCCAAACACACGAAGATGATTTAGGTTTGTTGAGTTGTTCATATGGAGTGGCATCGTGAAGCACTTTTGTAGGTGTGCGGTTGATTAAGGAAGAAGCTGTGACCACTACACCTCCCCAAAACCTTTTAAGTACATTGGTGTGGAACATCATGCTTCTGTCCACATCCATTAAATGTATGTTCTTCCTTTCTGCCACACCATTTTGTTGGAGCGTGTAGGGGCAACTAGTTTGGTGAATAATTCCATGGGAAGCTAGATGTTGTTTGAAGGTTGTGCTAGTGTATTCACCACCATTATATTATCTAAGAATTTAATCTTAACATTGAAATGGTCAGTGATATAACTCTAGAAATTTATAAATGCTTCTAACACCCTATCTTTTGATTGCAACAAAGTGATCCATGTGTACTTAGATTTTTTATATATAAAGGTGACAATATATATATGTTGATCTCTAGATACACATGGTGCAGTCCACACAACAGAATGGATTAAATCAAAGCAATTATCATAGATGGTCATTGATCTAGGAAACACACTTCTACAATGTTTTCCTAGAATACAAGCCTCTTAATAAGTTTTAAAAGAAATACTAGGCAACAAAATGTTCAAGGCACGGGAGTGGGGATGTCCTAGTCTAGCATGCTACAAAATATCTTTAGGGAATTCAGAAACAAAATTAAAAGCACAAGATAAATCAGAAGCTGGCCGAGTGTCCTTAAGCAGGTACAAGTCCCCGTTGGTCACACCTTTGCCAAGAAACTTACTAGATTCAATATCCTGAAAATATACATCATTAGGAGTGAAGGTAACATGACACTTCAAGTCATTAGTGACTTTCTTAATAGACAGTAAGTTCGAAGCAAAGTGGGCATGTAGAATGCCTTAGATACTTTTTCAAACAGTTTGAGATTTTGAAACTGAAACAGAGTTTAGGAACTCGGATCAGAAGAGAGCTTTGACAGGATAGGATATTCAGAGTTTTTGAAACTGGGACAGAGATAAAACAGAGTGAAGAAACAGAGTATTTTCTTGTTGTAGAACAGATCAAGAACACGGTAAATAAAAGTGAAATGGATAAGATTTGCGGAAGTTGGGTTAGAAAAGGGTCTGAAGAGCTTACACCTCTGATAACATGTAAGAATAGAGAGATTTCAGTAATTTATTGTTTATGGGGAATGATGAACTGGAAGAACAAGAGAGAGATAGTAGAGAGAGTGGATTTCGAAAATTAGAAAGAGAGTAGTGAGGGAATGATTTCCCTTGACATATCAGGTTTATGGTTACAACATATTTAAAGGCAATAAAGGATGGAAATATTTGATCAGAAACTATTAATCTAATCTGCTGGAACAAGACAAGAGGTGGTCCAACCTGCTGTGAAAGTGACATCCCAACCTTCTCTTTCTTCCTTAGCCAAGACATGTGATCTCCTCTTGTATCTTCTCCAATAGCTACATCCACTTGCACACATATTTTTGAATTGTTCTGGACACTTGGGCAAGAATTATTGTTGCAAGAAAGCTCCCTTGCTTTCCTTCCAAGTCAGGTTAGGGTTGGGTTGTACATACAGTCTTGCTTCTCAAGGTAACTTGATTCTTTGCTTGATCTCAATGTACTTGTTTCCCTCCTGCTCCTTATTGCTTCATTTCTTTATTGTCTTCATGTCAACATGTGGAAATGAGGCTGAATCAAGAGAGTTTTATATTATGAAGGCTTCGAGAGTAAAAAAGGAGAAGAAATGAAGTGAGGTCAACATATCCATACTAGTCCGTACATGCCGTACAAGGTCGACCGTGCACTTCTCGACCAGCCGATGGTTTAAGCGCCAAAAGTGGAAAACTATCTGGGGGAAAGTAACTTAGCAAGTTACTCCGGGTTTTACCCTTACCATCCGAACGTTGAGGAGGACAAGAGGCACCTTGAGAGGCTGGCCAAAACTGGAAGCATCTGGTCCAGGATTCCAATATGCTCCAACGGGCAAGGCCTCTCGTCCACACATTCAAATTAAGTGTACCCCTTCCGGTTGACTGACCACGTCTAGCCTTTGTTTTCCATTGGTTCTTTTCTAAAACAAATACTCTATATATTGTAATCCAAGGCCAAGAAATAAATCAAGGATATCATTTTCTACTCTATTCTGGTTTACGAGTTCTTCATTTCTCTTTTACTGGTTATTGGTAAATCTTCAACCTTTCTCCACCAAATCTCTCATCCTCCAGTCATTTCTATTCTTATTTGATAAAACTCATTATACCTAGGCTCTTGAGAATAGCTCTTAGGTAATTTGCCATATCTGAGGGTCCATGTGAGAGGTCTCTGAGTTCTTCCCAAATCTTCTAATCATATTATCCCTTGATTCCACAAACTTGATGTCCCTTGACACTAACACTCTTCTTGATTCCGGTGAATAACACTTGTATCCTTTCTGTGTGTGGGAATAGCCTATAAACATGGCCTTTACACTCTTGGCCTCTAGCTTGTTTCTTTGTTTCCCACATCCCTCTTGTGTCCCACATCAATCCACAAGCCTTGAAGCAGATTGAGTCCTTGATTCTCTGTTTTCAAGGATTATCAAAGCATTTACCCACCTACAAGAGATCCAAGGAATTACAGCCTATCCAAGGCCATATCAAGTGGTATCAGAGACTCTTGAAGGTTAGGGTAAGAGATACTAATCTGGTTTCCTCAACTACACACGACTTTTGTCTCTTTGGTAGCTGATCTACCACCAACTTCGTTTGGAAGAGGAGAAGAGTGACAAAGAAGTCAAACTGTTAAAATGAGAAGCCAATGTCCATTCTTCAGAAACTTATACAAGGGAATTACCTAAATATATACTCATTCTTATGATTGAATAAGTTTGCCCCTTGACAATTGATGCATGTATTTGTTCATTGTTTTAATCAGGTAACAATTGAAGTCATATTCAAGGCATCCTTGGAGTCAACCCATGATGAAGGCAAGAAGCCCGAAGAAAGGTGGAGACAAACTCTGGCCACAAGAAGATGCTCAAAGGTATCTTGAAACTAGTTGGAGTGTGAAGCAAGGAAGGCACTGGTGCCTGCTTTCCATTGAGGTAAGGCCATGATCCGGGGTTTACGAGTCCCTAAATTTGATCATAAGACTCATAAACCCACTGGCCAATCCCTTGGCTGAGAGTAGTTGCACTCTTTTTCCCTTAGTATGGTTTTATCCCAAGAGGTTTTCCATACTTAGGTTTTTAATGAGGCAAGTACTCTCAGTTCCCAGCTTGCCCAAGGATCTCCTACGTGTCAAACTTGAGGGGGAGTATTGGAATAAAGAAGGAAGAACCAAAGACTAGCTGAGGAAGCTGGTCGGATTTGCACTAAGTATGCACATGAATTATCAGCCCGTCCAAAGCCCGGGTCAATCTCAATCTATCAAAAGAAGACTTGTGAAAACTTCGGGTCAAATCACTCAGTGCAAATTCCTGGTCAAGATAATCAATGTGCCAAGATTGTGCAAAACATTATCTTGACCAAAGTGAAGATGTGCCAAACCCGGTTCAGCCTTTGATCGATAAAGACAATTTTGTGCAAAGTTCGGGTCGACCACTAAACTCTCTTGAAGTCCTTGAAGTCCTTAGAGCAGTTGAAGAGTGTGGAACAACTGTTCAGGTCGTGCCAAAGAGATGTCACATGTTGGGCATAAGGAAGAGAGCTGTTAGGGGCTGTCACAATCACATTGGAAGCTCCCTTTCATGTCGGCCATCCTATTGAAATCAATTCAAATCCTCCCACCTCAGCCATCCATTTCAAACCTGCATTGGACAGAAGAATAGATGTCACCAGCAACAAGCTGGACGAGCCCCTTGTCCTCTTCCTTTTTACCATTTGTTTGTTGCTTGTAATTGGCTATAAAGCCTCCTTTGTACACATATTTGAACTAAAGTAAAAAGTTAAGTCTCTCCTTCACTATTCTGGTTACTCTATACTCTCATACAGTCTTTTATTCTCTGGTATCACTCTCACGCGAGGTCATACTCTACCATTCTATCAAACACACTCATTCTCTCATAATCTATACACTCTAAAAGACTGTCAATCCTTGTTACTTTGAATCTCTACCACTCATTCTCTGTTTTCACTCACCCAAACACTTCATTCTCATCACCCTCAACTCATTTACTATATATTCTCACATGGTATCAGAGCGACAAGTTCCTGGAAACCTTTCTTACTTCCGCAAACGAATCTCTGTTCAAGTTTGTCTTTAAAATCTGCTTGGTTACATCCTTTTAACCTCTGGTCCAAAATTCTTCCAGGAGGGAAAAACCTCACCAGAACTAAAGAAGGAGGAGTATCTCATTCTCTGGAACTCAAGAAAGCTTCAGCTCAGTTCAGCAAGCTTCATCAAAGTCGAATTTCAAATCCAATCTTTTGCAAAATCAGTAGGAACATTCTATTGTCCACTGGTCCATAACTGTCAAAGATGGAGAACACAATTGAAATGGCGACCCTAGATACTTCCAAGGGTACAAAGAAGAAACCAAACCACCTCCTCTGGTCCAAAATTCTGAAGAAAATCAATGGAGGAAACCATTCTTGGAGCAAGATCACTGAGGAAGCTACAAAGCTAGGCTGTTAAAACAATTATCATGCCAACAAAGCTGAATCTCATTCTCTGACCACCAAGAACCACGACCAGCAAGAAGACAGGAGGGGTTTGAAGTGTGTACCTGACATGAAAGAAGGACACACCAATGAGAGGTGTTGGATGTTCACTCCACACCTAAAGCTACTGCTTTTTCATTGAACCCCCATGGGCTGGAGGTTCAAAAACCAGCACAGGTTTCTTGATAGTAAGATGAACCTCCTTCTTTAAATATGATCAGTGTATTTTCTATGTTTCTGGTTGTTTTGAGTTGTGTGTGTATTGTTCTAGGAGTCTTTAAGTTTGCTAGCATGGTTATGTCTAGTTTCTGTCCTAGAATCATTGTTTGTGTTATCTTTGGCCTAAAGTTGCTTAGTCTCAGTTTCTATATTGTTGCAATGCCAAAGGTATGGGAGAGTTTCCAGGTCTTGTGTTGCATTCATGTGTTGTTTTGGATGATTAGATGAATTTTCTAGTCTCTGTTTTTGATTTTATTTTGTAATATGGTTGCTGTTGAATCTGTCTTAAAAATAGCCTAAATGCCTTGTAATTGATGAGTTGATATCCTTGAGCATTTAGTGAGTTGGTTTGCATGTATGTGAACTGAATGAGTTGTTTAGATTTTGTCTATTGAATTTTGTTAAATATTGGGGATCATACTTGGAGAGTTATCAAGGCCTGATTGTAGTGTGTGCTCTGATTCTTGCTGGAGTTTGAGTGATGTTTCAGGTACACAAGAGGTGCTCTCTGTCCATCACCAAACCAAGACAAAGTAGAAAGCTTTGCACATATTGTTCAGAGCTTGCACAAGAGGCATATTCCAGACCATGGGGATTGCCCACTGCCCATCGACACTATGGACACTGATTTTGTCCATCAACTCTCATGATGGTTGAGAGGAAGAATGGAGCAGTGGAGATATTTCTCATAATTAGCTTACCTGATGTAGAGAGGGTGGACATGAAGTACACTTAAGTGAAAATATCACAATTCAAGCCAAGAGGGCCGTGGTCTCAAGGCATTGGTGATCAACATTGGCTCTCATCTTACAAGCTTGACCACATACTCTTATCCTCAGGTCAAAATTGAGGAGCGGCGTTAAAATGAGAAGCCATTGTCTATTATTCAAAAACTTATGCAAGGGAAGTACCTAAATCTATGTTCATTCTTATCATTGAATATGTTTGCCCCTTGAGAATCGATGCATGTGTTGGCGCATTGTTTGACTCAGGTACCTATTGAGTTCATGAACAAGGCAGGCTTGGACTCAACCATGATCAAGGAAAGAAGCCAAGAGATAGAGGGAGATGACTCATAAACCAACTGGCCAATCATTAGGCTGAGGGTAGTTGAACTCTTTTTCCCTAAGTATGGTTTTATCCCAAGAGATTTTCCATACTTAGGATTGTAATGAGGCTAGGACTCTCAGCTCCAACCTTGCCCAAGGATCATGTACGATCAAACTAGAAGGGGGAGTGTTAGAATAAAGAAGGAAAATTCAAAGAAAAGTTGAGGAAGCTGGTCGGATTTACACTAAGTATGCACATGAAAATTACCAGCCCGTCCAACGTCCGGATCGACCTCAATTTGTCCATAGAAGAGTTGTGCAGACTTTGGGTCAAATCACTCCTTGCAAATTATGGGTCAAGATAACCAATGTGCGAAGATTGTGCAAACCATCTTGACCAAAGTGAAGATGTGCAAAACCCGGTTCAGCCTTTGATCAATAAAGCCAAGTCTGTGCAGAGTTCGGGTCGACCACTACCCTCTTGAAGTCCTTATAGCTGTTGAAGAGTGTGGAACAGCTGTTCAGGTCGTGCAAAAGAGATGTCACATGTTGGGATGAAGAAGAGAGCTGTTAGCAGTTGTCATTATCACTCTGGAAGCTCCCTTTCATCTCGGCCATCCAATTCAAGTCAATTCCAATCCTCCAATCTCAGCCATCCATTTTAAACATGCATTGTACAGAGAATAAAGGTCACATCAACAAGCTGGACGTGCCATTTGTCCCCTTCCTCATTTACCATTTGTTTATTGCTTGCATTTGGCTACAAAGCCTCCTTTGTACGCATATTTGAACTGAACTGAGAAGTTAAGTCTCTCCTTCACTATTCTGGTTACTCTATACTCTCATACACTGTCTTATTCTATGGTATCACTTGCACACGAGCTCATACTCAAACATTCTTTCATAATCTCTATACTTTCAAAGACTGTCATTCTTGGTTACTCGAAATCTCTGCCACTCATTCTCTGTTTTAACACCCAAACACTTCATTCACATCATCCTCAACTCATTTACTATATATTCTCACAGAAACTACCACCAGTAAGAAACTAGGACACTTTTTGGATCCGTTTCTAAGATGTATCCTGATGTTTTTTCTCGAGGATATGGTCCATAAGCTTATGTGTCTTAAGCTGATAGCCACGATAGTTTCATTGATCAGAAGCCATTAAGGTCCTGGGAAAGCCTACCCTTGCTATTAACTTATTGAGAGGTGAAGGTGAAGCATGGTGGACGGTAGATGAAGAACACGCCGGTTTTATGAAGAACCACTCTACACTTGGGATGAGCTTAAAATTGTCATGAGAGTTTGGTTTAGTTAATTTTGGTTTGGTTTTGTTAACTGGTTGGTTATTGGAAATCAAAATTGAATTAATTAAACGAGTTGGTAAAATCGAATCTTGGTTAAGTTAACTGGTTGATCGAATTGAAATCGAGGGTAAACCGGCTGGTTCAATTCGACTTATATTTGGTCAAGGGTTGACCGGCTTGGGTCAGATTTGACAGGGTTGACCTTTGACCAGTGAGTTGACTTCACCACCGTTTATTCGTTTTAACTCTTTCAAAAAGCGTTTTGACTCGATTTTTCGCCCTGATTTCAGAGTTGGAGTCTATTTGAGAACCAGGAGTTAATAGATATCACTTCTCCACATTGCTAAGGTGAGGGTCTATTCCGTAAATCTCGTTACTAGTGTAGAATTCTTTCTATAGTAGTCTAGTGTCGAAACATGTTTCGTCTGCTTGAACCGAGTCTTGCTTGATAGTTAGGTTATTGATTGTACACCAGAAATTAGGGGTCTAGAGGATTCAAATATGAGTTTAATTAATGATAAATATATATATATATATAAAGTAGGGACTATGTGGTGGGAGGGTTCAGGGATGCCCGAGCTATCAACGCAGACGTGGAGGACGGGGGTTCTGAGATGTCTGGACTATCGACGCAGATTGTGTGGTGCGTGGTGCAGAGACGTTTGCATTCGACGCCGATGTGGTGGGTGGGGTACAGAGATAGACTGTATTATCGATGCAGAGTATGTATATCCTTATGAGGAAATGCGGGATGTATGGTTAAGCTATATGTTATCATCGCATTGTGTGTTTTTTCTGATGCTCTAGGCGTCTTGATTGTTCATTTTAGAGCTAAAGTGGACGTTGTTAGTGATGATACTGTTCAAAAATATCCGACTGCATATGAACATTCAAATGAACTTATTCTTCCGATTGTTCAAGTGTATCCATCTTATGCTCAGTCATACCAGAACTGGAGGTATACAAGACTGATTGATTCAGCAAGTTTTTCAAGCTTTGCATTGGTGGCGGAGATAGTTCGACTGTATTAAAAGACGATGGACGCACCAGAACCATTCGGTTGCGACAAGACATCTTGACTTTTCTGAAGAGGATAAAGAAGTTGTGACCACAATATATAGAGGAATGACTAAGCCATTCGACGTACACTTTGGATTGAGGAAAAATTTGAATACAACACTTGAGGCAGACGACAGACGTGGCCCATTGTTTTGAGGATTGCAAGAGGGATATGGAAGCATACAATATCAAGAAGGATGCAGTGAGTTGGTCGTTAAGCGTGAAGCGTCATTTAAAGAATGTTAGTCCAAGTTAGACAAATTGATTATAAGAGTTCAAGATGGAGTTTATTCTACCCAAAGCATGGGACCGATTGGAGATTCCACTTATAGAGTTAGCACAGTGAGACGTTTCCGCCAGAAGGTTGATGTCAAATGAATCTGATTCATCCATTATGGGTTGGAGGATGAGCCAAAGATCATAAGTGCGTTCTTTGGGTACTTAATCCCAAACCATTGGAGTAACTAAAGATTGTAGTGCTTAAGTGCTTTTAGGAGAAAGTATAGTATGCCGTGTATGTTAAGAGGCCAAGGAAGATTCTAAGTGCCATTTAGACAGTTTAATGGCTATCAGGTTCAGATCTAAGGTCATTTTCAGGCAGGACAGTAGGGTCGTGATTCTTCAACTGTAAGGAGTCCTAGATAGCTTACGCCATCTCCACTTTAGTCATTCCTCTGAAGAGTAAGGATGTTATTATACCCCTTCCCACGAAGTCACCTGATTACCTTTTACCTATTTCTAGAGTACCAGTTGTTGAACTTGTTCATGTTTCCCTACCATTAGTCCCAACCCAAGTGTTAGGCTATTTGGGTAGAGCCTACTCTTTAGAATTTCTTGGACCGTCAAAACTTGTGAAAGGTCCAATCACAGGTCTGCTTCTTATTTCATTGTGTGCGTGTTATTTTTTAAAAAATAATTATCATTAAAGTGTCATAAGAGACTTTTCCTATGGACGGAATTGTCCACCCATATTGTGTTTTATTCGGGAACAACACATAGATTTAGTTCTGGGGTAGTGTCACTGTATTAGGGAGGATTCACTTTAGTGAATTCAGGTATATAGTTCTTATTCGTGGAAGTACTGGTATTCCTTCGTATGCAGATAAAAGATTTGTTTGGAGAAAGATTTTTGTTCGATTTAGTTATTTGCCATGGACAGTACCCATGCCAGTGGTAAAGAAAAAGAACTAGAGTTTGCAGTTATGTTCGACTATAGTTAAATCAAGGACGTGACAATTAGGGTCAAGTATCAAGTTCTAGAATTGAAGAGTGATTAAGATCGGTCGCAAGGTGCAGTTTTGTTTCAAGCATGTTTGATGGACGCTGCACGTTCTATTAAATGCTTATGTAGGGAAATGGGAAGTTAAATCCCTTAGTCAGTGAGTTGGAACAAGGAGTTGATGCAGATTTAGAAAATAATGCTACCATTACAGATTGGCTGTGTCCAATCTCTGTTATCGAGATTCAAAGTTCTTTGGATTGGCCAATTACCATCAGAAGTTTAATCAAGAGTTAGGAACTATATCAACCGCTGAGCTGATCGACTGAGAATGATGTTACCTTGGAATGGAGTAAAAGGATTGATGAAGCAAGCATTCAGTTAGAGGAAGTCTCTACATCTACAGATATCTTAGATTTGCATGATCCTAACCAGCCATATACTATTGCATTGACTTATCGTGTATTGGCTTAAGTGAATGCTGATTAAAGACGAGAAGGTAATCGTCTATTTATCAAGGAAGCTACCGAAGGATAAGGTAAATTATTGGATGCATGAGCTGGAATTGGTGGCAGTTTTGTTGTACATCAACTTTAGTGACCATTTAAATATGATGAAGGAATCCAAGTGTCCACTGACCCAAGAAGCCTTAGGAAAAGCCAATGATGTTGCTTATGCTTTGAGGAGGGAAAAATTTGGTGTTGATTTTGAGATGGATCTCAAGAATCATGAAGCAAAAATTGGAGTGATTTATTAGGCTGCCTTATAAGAAAGGAATGGAGAGTTTTCAAGATTTCGAGGAGTAAATCGAGATGGCTTATCCATTTAGATCTGAGGAAATAAATTGGAGGATGCGATCTTAAGGAAAACTTAGGAAGAATAGAATGAAGAGAGCCTTGAGGAAGATTAAAGAGTGCAAGAAAAGGGTATAACCATAAGTGATATGGGAATGCCCAAGTTGTTAAGATATCAGATGATGTATCAATACACAAATTACGAAGTCGTCATACAAAAGTGCTCAGTTGGTAAATTAAGTTTGGTATAGACGAACCAGTTCAATACTCATTCGACAGACAGAAGAAGGAAATCATAAAGCAATAGAACCAGACTTGGACATGGGAAACTTCAGAAAGATTTGAGTTGTTCATAAGTTTTTGAAGAATATCAGATGAGCAGAAGTATACCACAGATTGTAAGGAAGATAATTCTTGAAATGGGTGAGTGTGTGTATTTTGAGAGTAGCACCCTTGGTCTGAATCATGTTAGCATGATTGATCGTGCATGTTCTTGTTTGATTGTTGCACGGTTAATCAAGTTGTCATTGACTAGACCCGAGATGTCACCTTCAGTATGGCACATCACCTAACGTTCCACATTTTTATGTTGTTGATATGAGAGGAAGGCAGATAGAAAGATTTAACAAGTGATGGTATTCAGAGATTCGAGGCTGTCAAAAGAAGTATGTAAGCCGCAGTTGATGAGAGTTATGTTGCAGTAATGAGTTGTTATTAGAGTTAGAAATTGTTGCTACTCAAGTATCAGTATGTCACCGTACGAAGATCCGTATGGTCGACTTTGTAGAACACCAGTATGTTGGACCGACTAACAGCGGTAAAATAGAAGTCATCTTTGCAGTGAATGATCTAGTCTTCTTGAAAGTTGTTGCCTAGTAAGGAAAGGATTGGTCTAGGAAAGTTGGAAAATTGGCACTATACATTGGTCCGTACAGAATTGTTGCTAAAGTTGGATAAGTAGCCTACCGACTTGAACTTCCACCTGGTATGCCAATGTACCTGGTATTTCATATATCGATGTTGCGTAATCATATTCCGGATCCGAATTTGGTCGAGCCACAACGATCAGAGAATCTGTAACCCAACCTCACTTATCCTGAAGGTCATTTGTGGATAGGCAAGCTTCTTATCAAGAGATTGAAGAACAGAGAGATTTCTCAAGTTTAGGTATTTTGTGACAAGCGACAGAGAGTTGTAATTACATGGGAGGATGAAGATAAGTTCAGAGCTGAGTCCCAAGATGTCCATTAAAGTGTCCACTTGTATGTTTTGAGAATTCGGGGACGAATTCTTTTGAGGGTGCGGGGGGGGGGGGGGAATGTAATAACCCTCACGAGCCAATGAATTTTTGGTCGAGAAAAATTTGGCTCGACCAATTCGGAGTTGGTCAACCAAATTAAAAATAAAATAGACTTGATGGATTAATGTCTTAACGGGACTGTCATGTGGTCGAAAGGACTTACATTAATAGTTCTGTTCGAGTATTAATTATGTTGGTCAAATTTTATTTAAGCTGGACGAGATTTAAAGGTCGTGAAATTTTTAATCGAAAACTATCCAAAAATTACCGACCAACTTTTTAAAATTCCTAGTTAATCATCTATGGTCTTTCACCACCTGTCTGCCTGCATTCTCAGTAAAAGTCACATGACAAGCACAAGCTGCCTGTTTGATTGCTTGCTTGACAGATCATGTGAGAAGAACGTGATTTATAAACCTTTCTTAAAAGGAAGGAAATGGAAGCTGTTGGTGGCTGGGTGTGGTGAAGCAGGACGCCAGCTGCCCTTTGCTCACTTCTTTGTGTTAAGCTGAGACACTCAGCTTGGACTACTCCTCAGCTATATAACCCCTTCATAGAGCTGCTTGCACGTTTCTGTTGCTGAAAGAAGGAGAGAATTTCAGTGAAAAATATCAGAGAGAAAGAAGGAGAAACCAAGAGAAAGATCACGAAGAAACCTGAACAAAATTCATCCACCAGTTGGCTCAGTTTGTTTTCGTGAGAAGGATCCGAAGGTAAGAGATTTTGATTAAACCCTATACCTTTTTCAGCTTCTGATATGTACCTAACCCTCATCTCCTTTGTGATCAGTTCAGCCGCGGGTAAAGCTTGGAGAGGAGAACCGGCTAAGACCATCTAACTGTGGTGATCTAGGGTAAGGTTCAACTACATGCCTTAGCCATGTTCTGATAAAATCCATGTGTTTTTTAGCTAAGGTCATGGTCGGATCACTTGTTTAAGATGGTGTACTGATCAGTTTAGTTTAGTTTCGGTTGGAATCAATCTTTTGAAACTGCTAGCTAAGTGGTTACGGCCTGGTTGAAGTTAAACCAAAATGAACTGACCTTGTCCTGAATCAACCTTTTCTGAAACGAACTGATATGAGATAGGAGTAGAACCAACCTTGAACTGAACTGATTTAAGTAGTTAGAAGGAACCAAACTGCCGGAATATTATTGTTCTACACATAACAGATCTGATCTTGTCTAGTACTGGTCTGAGTGGAGCTGTTTATGGTCTGAACTTGTCATATCATGATTTAGTCTTAGTTGATCTGAACTTCTAAGCTTTGTTCTAACAGGAGCTGATAAGATCTGATTTAAGTTTCCTCTTCGAAACCGAACTGTTGGATTAATGATCTCGTGTACCGAACTGCTTTGTTTTAGGTCAGTAGTGGGAACAACCTGATCCTTCCATGTGGACGTTCTGAATCAGATTGAAGTGGAGTGTGATTAGTTTGAGCTCGAGTTTAGTCTTCCTTAGCCAATCTCATATAATCAAAGGTGAGTCTAGATATATAATTCAAGAATTATGAATGAGTATTGCTTGAGTAAATTACTAACTATGGTTGATTGATAAGTAAATCTCTTGAACAATATTAAATTGTGAAGTTTCTACTTAATATAAATACTTAAGAAATATTATTCACTATTCTTTGAGGTTTTACCTGAGACTTATTACTTGTTCTCAAGCACTAATATATAAGTATGAATCATGTGAAGTCCTATTGTATACTCACTCTTTTGAAAGTCCCGCATTACCGTGAATTGGTCGTGTGATATGGAACAAGGTCACGAAGACACGATGATGGGGTCGCACCCTTGAGGCCGTGTAACTTCATGCAGCATTAGATGGTTGATCTTGGAATATCCGGGAACCTTGGATCGTCTTTCGGGGAGCATCGACCATATCATTTTCGGTCATTTATGATTGGGGGTGTCACACTAAAGGTCTATGTGCAAAGCTTGGGAAAAAAACCTTTAGAGTTTGATCAAGAACTAAGTGGGGTCCAAAAGCTAATGCTGAGCTAGAAAAAAGGTTCAAGAAGTGTCTATAATTAAGAAATAAGACTTAAGAGAAGTTTGGGAGAGTTTGAAAGCAAATGGTCAAATGTGCAAAAATAGGGTGGTCTTACCGTACAGTCATACGGACCGTACAAACAAGGTTGAGCTCATTTTGGATTTGTGTAAAGTTGGGGTGAAAGTGTACGGACTAAACCCTAATTCTTACACTCCCATGGTGAAACCTTGCATCCCAAATCATGAGAAGCTTTGGGAAAGAAGAAGGAATCCGGATGGCATCTTGGAAGGATCAGGCGAGATGCTCTTGCCTAAGGATAAGGTTTGGTCTTATCCTGGCTGGAAAGGAAGACCAAGTTGGACCATGAGCCTGGACTGATCTATGGAATTGTTCATGTGCATTGGTGGTTGATTCCTAGCCAAGTTAACCCTTAGGCACGCCTCCTGGTTCCAGGCTGTCCAAACGTGTGGATCCTCTTGTCCACATGATTCAAACTGAGGTTCCTCCTTCCCTTGACTCAACATGATTTCTTTAATTATTTGGAAACCCTTGTATAGCTCATTTCTCTATTTAAAAATTGTAATGTCGAGTATGAATAAACAAGTTGAGAGTTCTTCTCCTCTTCATAATCTTTAAGTCTCTGATACTGTCTATACACAAGTCTCTGGTTCCATTAGTCTCTTAATCTCTCACTAATATCCGTCATCCTCATCAGTCTTCTTTACCATTTGCATCAAATCTTATCCGCATTATCTTCATTTCTGTACTTCATCACTCAAGTGCTTGAGCTCTGAAAACCTTTTATATATAAGGCAGAACATTCCCTATCAAACAGACTAAGGTTCCCTATCCCTTCTATCTTAAACTTATCTCCATTTGCTATAATCACATTCCCTGAGGCAGGCTTGACATCAATAATCAAACTCCTATCACTAATCATCTGATGGCTAGCTTTTGAATCTATAATGATGGGCTTAGAGTCAAGAGAGTGTGTACCAGCATCTTTGGGTGAGATAAGGGACTTGGCAGCTTTGATAAAGGAGTTCAGGTCACTCCTGGTTACTTGTTCATCAACACTGGTCACACCAGCTCAACTTCTCCATGTTTCTCCTTCATTCAGGTTACTGGTGAATGCTGAGTACATTGTCTTTCCTTCAATTGTTTGATGCTCAATCTTCTTGAGAAATTCCTGGGCAACTTGATCTCCTTCATATGTGGCTTCAGGTTCCTCTTTCTATTTTGTTTCTTACACTTCTTGTACTCAGGAAACAACCCTACAATTGGTGACTTCTTTGTAAGATTCTCATGCCGTCTGTCCTTATGTTTGATTGACTTGTTCTCTCGGGATGAAGCACAAGCACACTCTACACTTGGAAGTTTGTCTTCCCTTATAACATGCTTGATCAGCTGGTTGTATGAGAGTTTTAAAGTAAGCAACAGGCTGAAAACCAAAACTTGTTCTAGTCTTTCTCTTAAGACTTCCGAATCACTAGAGCTTGGTCGGAGCATGTTGAGCTCTGCCCAAAGACTTCTAAATTTCCCAAGATGCTGGTTGAACTCACCTTCATCTTGTTTCAGGTTGTTATAGCTTGCATGACTTCAAACACCCTGCTTAGATTAGATTTGTTGTCATACACCTTCTCAATGAAAGTAAATGAAGAAAAATGAAGAACAGGTTCAAGAATAGAGAGAGAGAGAGAGCATGGTTTTCGTATACAAGATAGAGAGAGAAGGAACTCTTTTCCTTAATATGAAAAATGAGAGGCACGCTGAGAGTGACTTGTCTTCAACGGCTGGAATCATAAATGGAACATGTGACTTTGCTTATTTTATTAATTCCTCTTGTTCCCATAAAATCTTCAACGGTCTTCTCCTCCTTTTGATGTCGACCAAGGTAAGTTTAAACTTTCCTTGACTTTGAAGACACGTTATGTCGAGCTTAGGTGACTTGTGAGGCATGTATTGTATGGACAGACTTGCATTCCAAGTAAGCTCGGATTTGCTTCTCTTTCTTCAAGTAATTCCAAATCTTCTTGTTTATTTATTTCCTTTGTCAATACTCTTCCTCAAACTTAGCCATAAAGCATGTTTAACTTGGACTCCATGAAGACATCCCTCATTAAAACCTTTGTGTGCAAAACCCAATGGGATAAAAACACACAAAGGAAAAAGAGTAGATGCTTCATGGCTAAGACGATCATGATCTGGACAAGTCTATGAGTTCTAACCTTGGACGGATGGGTTCACAAACTTTGGTGCTTGCTCCCTTGGTGAAGATATCTGCTAGTTGATCTTCATTTCTTGTACAACAAGGTAATATGATTTGTGGCTCCACAGCTTGTCTCACTTTGTGGCAATCCACCTCAATATGCTTTGTCCTCTCATGAAACACAGAGTTTGAAGCTATATGAATAGCTGCCTGATTATCACAGTGTATTGTGATAGGTGATGTTGTTTCTATGACCAAGTCTCTCAGAAGGTTCCTGATCCAAATTAGCTCACTCGTAAGCCTCCTCTTTGCTCTATACTCTGCCTCAGCACTTGAACATGATACAACCTTTTGCTTCTTCCTCTTCCAAGTAGCAAAGTTGCCTCCAATGAAAGTACAATAGCCTGTTGTAGACCTCCTGTCTACTCTATCACCAGTCCCATCTGCATAACAATATCCAACCATTTCTGGTGCTCCCATTGCACCCCATCCATACAGTTTGACATGGAGATTCCTTTAAATACCTCAAGATTCTTTGCACCATATTCCAGTGATGCACTTTAGGGGCTTGCATATACTGGTTGACTTGGTTCACAGCAAAGCAGACGCCTGGTCTTGTAATGGTTAAGTAGATTAGTTTTTCAACCATTTTCTTATAGAGTTTTACATCTTCAAAAGATCCATCTTCAAACTCCCCCCCCCCACGCAATACTTTGTATCCTTCTTCAAGAGGATTTTAGGCTACTCCACCTCCAAGTTTTCCTATCTCATTCAAAAGATCACGTGTGTACTTCCTTTGAGACAATAAAACCCCTCTTTAGAGCGGCATATTTCAATCCCTAGGAAGTACTTTAGCTCACCCAAATCTTTGATATCAATTGCAGATTTAAGAAAAGTTTAAGTTGAGGTGATACCTTCCTTGTCATTTCCTGTGATGATTATATCATCAACATAGACCACGATAACTACCATCCCTTGCTGACCTGAGAGTGTGAAAAGATTATGATATGCCTCTGACTTCCTAAACCCTCTTCCATTAAAGGTTGTGCTCAGCTTGTGATACGAGGCTCTAGGAGATTGTTTTAATCCATAGATAGCCTTCTTCATCCTCAATACATTCCCTGGTTTTACCATGCTCTCTAGAGCAGGAGGAGGATGCATATATACTTCATCTTCAAATTCACCTTGAAGAATGGCACTCTTGACATCCATTTGCCATAGATCCCGCTCCAAGTTGACTGCCAAAACAAGAACAATTCTTATGGTGTGAAGTTTAGCCACAGGTGAAAATGTGTCTAGGTGGTCTTCTCCATGGACCTGAGTGTATCCCCTTGCAACATGTCTTGTCTTCTTCTTTTCTGGTTTTCCATTTGCCAGAGACTTGATGTGAAGATCAGACGACTTGTCACAACCTTTTTGCCTTTGGGAAGCTCAGCCTCATACCATGTATCATTCTTGATCATAGCATTGATATCATCTCCAGTTGAGGCTCTCCATTCCTCCAGCTCCATTGCCTCTTCATAAGACCTCGGAATGTACTCTTGATCCAGATTACGTATAAAGACTTGGTGTTCTTGAGGATAATTAGCCATTAAGAAAGTCGCTTGTATGGGATGAGCTACTGCATTGCTGTTGAACTATACTCTTGTGTTCCATTTGGATGGATGATGCTTCACTCTGGTACTTCTCCTCAATGGTTGATCTGTTGCTCTTCTACCATTGTCTCGACATGTTCTTCCTGATCTTGATCTTCACTGGACTGATCAGATTCATGTAGTCCATCTTGATCATGTGCTGTCTCTGAATCATCCTCTTTTCTTTGTTGTTGTGATTCAGATTCACTGCCCTCCTCAGCTTCAGCATGGACTGGCTCGACAATTGGTTCAACTTCTCTAGTTCCCTCAGCAACTGGAGGAGGAGAGGGCTCCTTGGTTCCTTATTGTTTGAGGACTGAATGATGCCTAAACTTTCCAGTATGGTTCTCAGGTTGCTTGCCCTATCAGATGATCCATGTGAGAGGTCCTTAAGGTTTTCCCAACTCTTCTCATCATAGTATCCCTTTGATTCCACAAACTTGACATCCCTTGAGACCATTACTCTTCTTGATTCTGGTGAGTATCACTTGCACCCTTTTTGAGTATGGGAATCCAAGAATCATGGCCTTCACACATTTGGGTTCTACCTTGTTTCTCTGTTCACCTGGTGTCAAGACATAGCACACACACCCAAACACACGCAGATGATCAACGGGAGGTTTTACTTTATTCAGTACCTGAAATGGGGAAGTATCTTGGACGATTTTCGTTGGGATCCTATTGATTAAATAGCATGCTGCCACAACAGCAATTGACATGGTGTGTTTTATTGTTCCAGCTGGGTATAAATATCCTAAACAATTAACTCTTAAATTAACCCTAATATTTAACAAACAATTAATACTCTTGCCAAGAGAGATCAGGTGTAGTACTTAGGAATCGAATCCACAGAGAGCAATGACACAATAGATTTCCTATTTCTAAAGACTAAGCTAGGTGAATATATATATCAGTGGTGAACAAATAATTAAGGAAATATTTCTTATCAAGAAGTAGAGATGCAATATGGAAATATGCTGATAATGCAAATATGTAAATATTCTTATAATGCAAATATGGAAATATGCTAGTAAACTAACAAGATGTAAATGTAAATATGCTGGATCTAAGGTTCTAAGCCTAATGAATTATAGGGAATAAGAAGCACGAAAATGTAAATATTCTAGAACTAAAATATTAACTATTCTGGCCCTTTTAACTTCAACTCTTCTATGCAAGCAAAAGGAAAGACCATCGCTCGACGGCTAAGGCCTGATGTCGATCGACGGTGAAATCAGAAGGAAGTGTGAATGAGATTTGATAGTTCCACCAAACTTATTAGACCAGGTCTTGCATGCTCCTCACAGCCTAGTTCAATGGAGTCTATTCTAGCACAGAACCTCCTCTCGTAGTCGTCCATGTCCTGCGACGATTGTTGTCGTTGCCCTTCTCGTCCTGCCTTCTTCCACGCTTTTCTCCCGATTGGTTCCCTTAGGAAGAGTTCTCCATTTGAGGAGCCCAGTAGTTTTTCGGGAGGCGTCTGAATCGCGGATGAGATCCTTTCACTCTTTAGACTCCGGAGATTTCTCGAGCGAGCAGCTTTGCGTCCAACCTCACACCGAGAACTTTGCTGTTAATGGTCGAGTGACCACGGGCCTGGTGAAAGTCGTAGAAGACGTTCTCGATGTAATTCGGATTTTGGGCCCACGTGTTGCCCGTCGTCCGGCCTTGCTCTGATATGGAGTTAATAGCATAGTGATGCGCTCCATAGGTTTTTTCTTCCCCGTGGTGGACGCTTTGATCGTTGCAAGGATTTTTCTTTTTTGGCTTATGATCTGACCCTTGAACCTTCGAAAAATTCTTCGTGGGTTTCCATTTCTGTGACAAGACCTTCGTCTCTTCTTCAATGATGATGTAATTTGTGTCCTTGTGAGCGCGTCCTAGATCATACGCGGGATCTCCAAAGTTATCTATTTCATGAACTTCGATTTGTACCAGAGCGTCTTCCGGAGCGCGTCTATTACGAATTTGTCGCTTATCATGCTGACTCTATCCATGATGGTTTTGAATCGTTTTATGAAGTCGCGGAGAGGCTCGTCCTCTCCCTGGGATAGGTGACATCATGTGTTTTATTGATCTAGCAGGGTATAAATATACCAAAAAATTAATTATCAAATTAACCCTAATCTTAACACACAAATAATACTCTTGCCAACAGAGATCAGGAGTAGTACTTAGGGATCGAACACACCGAGAGCAGTGGCACACAATAGATTTCTTATTTCTAAAGACTAAGCTAGGTGAATATATATATTAGTGGTGAACAATTAATTAAGAAAATATTCCTTATCAAGAAGTAAGGATGCAATATGGAAATATGGTGATAATGCAAATATGAAAATATGTTAATAATGCAAATATGGAAATATGCAAATAAATTAACTAGATGTAAATGTAAGAATGCTAGATGTAAGGTTTCAAGCCTGATGGATTATAGAGAATAGGAAGCATAGAAATGTAAATATTCTAGAACTTAAATATTAACTATTCTGACCCTTTTAACTCCAACTCTCGTATGCGAGCAAAAGAAAAGACCATCGATCGATGGCTAAGGCCTAATGTCGATCGACAGTGAAATCAAAAGGAAGTGTGAACAAGATTTGATAAGTCACCCAACTTATTAAACCAGCTCCCGCATGCGCCTTACTTGATCAATGAAGTCTATTCTGGCACAGAACCTACTCTCGTAGTCGTCCTTGTCCTACATTCGAGATCCTAGTTAGCTACTCTAGAATGCAAGCCTGAAGCACAACTCAATTGATGGATATTAACTTAGCCTAGCAATCCTACTTTTGGTCTAATCCAAGATTGCAATCATTCAACCCTAAATCTAGTTGATAACTACTCAAACATAATTAAAGTAAGAACAATAGTCTGAATATAATGCATAGATAAAATATTAGAGTTCCAATACAAATCTCCTTAAGGAGTTATGAATCTTGTCCCGTAAAATCCTTAAAACTATAGATAGAAAACTAGAACTATTTGTTGCACTCTATCCTCTTTCTTTTTTTCCTCAATACATAAAGCATTAATATAAACCCAAAAACTTAGGTCTAGGGCATTTCATCATTTGTCTCTAACTTGGGCTTTGAATCGGTTGTCTGCGATTTGGACGTCGATCATTTGAAAGTGTGCAGCATCGATCGACATTGGTCTTTTAACATCGGTTGACGCCAAGGTTGTGTCGTCGATCGACCACAGTCTTGTATTTCGACTCCTCAAGTGGTCAGCGACAGATTCTTCTCCTCGAAATCCTTCAAAAGCTACAAGTATCTCCATATATCTCCAAAACGTTCCTGGACCTGTAAATACTCCAAAACATAGCCTAGACAAACATAATAGACCCTAAATGGAGCATATAACATGGCCTAAAACTGGTTATAACTAGGCTATATCAACTCCCCCAGATTTAAACTTTTGCTTGTCCTCAAGCAAACTAAGCATGTGA
Source organism: Moricandia arvensis (assembly GCA_905132765.1). NCBI lineage: Eukaryota > Viridiplantae > Streptophyta > Magnoliopsida > Brassicales > Brassicaceae > Moricandia > Moricandia arvensis. Next base: position 57,404 of record CAJHQP010003657.1, read on the forward strand.
AAGAGGTTTAGAAAAGCAGAGACTCACATAGTGTCTAAGTATTAATTTCACCCTACTTTGTTGCAACCAAATCTTATCAAGTCAATCACGAAGAAACTTTATATACCCTATCCTTGTATAGCAACCAAATCCATTCTACCAAAAACTTAGCAACTAGTCTGCCTCACCCCTCTACTGATTTCTTTTCTTTGCATAAAATAAATGTGTAGGCTTTACCTCGTGAGTATCGACCAAAGGACACATGGACTCTTACCTCTGCAAGTATCTGAACAACTAGGAACATAGTCTTCTCGGATTCCTTTCTTCCCCCTTTTCTCTTTGAATCTTTTTATATCTCAAACTTAATGGACAACGATGCTGTAATCTCTGATATATCCTCCAATTGCTGAGAAATATCTTCCTTCATCAATTTCTGAGAAAAAATAATCTCATCGAACCTATCTTCCAATTGTATTTCTGTTGCGGTCTTATGTCTGTTGGATTCAGTGTCAATTGATGGCCTGATGTTGCCCTCGATCGATGCCAGTCCGTCTGCCCCAATCGCATGTTGTCTCTGAACAGTATCCAAATCTTGCTTCATGTCATCCATGTGTTTAGTCAAACCGGTGAGGCAGGTCTCTATAGGATAGTAAACATCATCCAGCCTCTTGTAGAAATCATCCAGTGAAATCTCTTGAGCTTTGTAGATCTCATGCACAATATCATCAATCTCTGCTCTATTGTATGTCCTTTGATTCTTCATAGACATAGCGATCTTTGCTGCATGTTCTACTAAACATATGTAGCTCTGCTCAAACAAATTAGTTGTCTCTAGAACTGCTCTAATGTCTTCAGCGTGCACATCCACTGCTCGTTCGTCTGTAGGTCGTGCATTACCATTCTCATATTTGTAGATGCCATACTCTTCTTTCTTTTCCCAATGGAAAAGTCTTTTGCCCCCGGCTTCAGTCGATTGATTGTGGTTTGATTCAATCCATCGATTGTGGAGAATTGTAGTTATTGGAAGGGCATGCTTTGTGTACTTTGGAAATGTTCTATCGATCGATGCTCGACGGATGCTGTCGAATGATGGTTGCTTGAAAGTGTATGGAACATTACGGATCGTCTCGTTCTTCTGCTCCTCAATGTCGATCGACGCTGTACGATGTGCATCGATCGATGGCTGCTGCCTCTGTCCAAATAAAGTACATGTTTCATTAACCACAATAAGGGCATCTCCTACCTCCTCCTTAGATATTTGTAGGATTCTCCCATAAAAAGCCCGTGCACATTTCTCTGGGTTTCTGAAATTCTGAACTCATCCGGTCTAAGATGACCAATATATGTATCTTCTGCTCCAAGTTTGGGTTCTGGTTCGCATCTTATGTCGTTCGATTGCCAGGAGTAGCGGTGATCGATGCTCGATTATCCTATGTCGCGTTTATCACCCAGCCAGCGTCTTCTGAAGCTAGGCCGCAATATTCAATCATCTCTTCCTCTCTGTAATCTTCATCGTATCTTTGGTAAGTTTCACTGTTCCTTGGCATGTCGGACGTGTGTCGATTAATGTTGTATGGTGACCGTCGATCGATGCTTGATAACCAGATTGTTGCATGAAAAGGTTTCCAGCTCCATTAGCCATGGCAAGTATATCCGCTATATCTTCCCTCGTGACATTTAGTATTCTGCCATCCATAGCTCTTGCGTGACCATCTGGATTTAACATGACACTGAACTCATCTGGTTGTAGATAAACATATTCCCCGCTCGTGTTCTACAGCTGAATCTAGTTCAGACTCTGCTTCTTGATCAGTATCGATCGATGGCATATGGGAATGTTGTTCGATGTCAATTCCCGTGTTGATGGGAAATTTGATAAACACCACAGTAATCGATCATCTCTTCTTCTCTGCAATCTTTGTTTTACTCGAGGTAGGATGGGTTGTAACCACCATCTACGTGGTAGTTGTTGATCGGTTCTGGAGTAGGGTTGTCAATAGATAGTCAAGGGAGGGTGTCGACTGATTGCTGAAGTGAAAACACGTCGATCAATTTTCTGGGTCAGGTATCAATCTAGGATCCATCTGCCGACTCTTCATTGAACTCATAATCGCAGAAGCATGTGGCCACAAGTTCTGCATCATCACACAATTCAATTAGAGAAGCCTTGCTCTTATTCTTGACAGGTTCATAAAAATATTTTGATCAATTAGAGATAGATATATGTTTAATTTCATATCGCAGATAGCTCCCACGGTAGCCATGAATGCTCTCCCAAGCAGTAGTGAAGAGTTCCAACCTATCCTGATGTCCATCACATGGAGGTCTACTGGAACTAAGGTATTGTTAATCTGTACTAGAACATCTTTTACCATCCCTTCTGAATTCACTTATGAGCAGTCTACAAATGTGAAAGAATCATTGGAGGGTTCCACTTTTAGGTTCAGCTCCTCTGCCATAGTTTTTGGCATAATGCTTACTGATGATCCAGTATCACAGAGGGCATTGGTTTATTCATTGCCCTTGATATAGCATGGAACCACCAATTTCCCATGATCACTTTTCTTCTTTAGAAAAATCTTATGTTTCATCTTCTCCCTGAGATAATTGAACATGATCTGTATATCATCGTCTGTCTCCATTGTTTCCCTCAAAAACATGCATAACCTATGAGTATAATAAGCTTCATCAAAAGGAGTATCTAAAGGAATTTTGAAAACTCTTTTGGTAAAGCTATCCACCTCTTTTTCATTGGCTTCTCTGCGTAGATGTTTGGGGATCTTTTGCTTCATCTAGGAGTGTCCCTCATCCTCTCTATCAAGATCCATACCTTCAGACGTGTCAGTATTCTGTTCTGAAACCTTTATGGTTGGATGAACAATCAAATTCGAAGTGATGCTTTGCAATGGAACCGACTTTCTCATGTGTCGGTCGATGCTCAGGTTGTATTGTCGATCGATACTTCTATCTCTATGTCTGTCAATTGTCTCGTGAACGTTTCGATCTCTGTTAGTCAATTCACACGAAGTTACTGATACTGCAGGAATCTTTTTCGATCGATGCTCATTTCTTGGAGTTGATCAACACCAATGCAAACTGCAGAATGACATAGAACTTTCCACACGAAAATCTTCTTTTGGAGCTTTTCCCTCTTAAATTCCTGCAAAAAATCATCATCAATCAATGCATTGACGTGGTCCTTGTGTCCAGCCTCTAATTTCTCCTTGATCAGGATCTCATGCCTCCTAATGGTTTCACTTGTTTGCAGCACCTGATTCTCCAGCTTCTTCACATGGGTGTTGAGATTTTTGAACTTGGTGTTGAGGTTGAGGTACAACCCATCTATATTTCCATTGAAATCCACAGTAATCTTCTGCTGTCCCTCTAAAACTCTGTCAACCATTGCTTCGATCTTGCTTTCTCGAGTTCTGGAGGAGGATTCTGGTAGTAAGAAGATCAATAAGTTCTGTTGTTGCTGGAGGGTTTTCGCTGTGAAACCTGATTAAAACTACTCCTTTGACCATTCCCATAAGAACTCCCATTGAAACCTAGATTCCCTTGTCTTTGGAAACCAGTCCAATCAATGTAGTTCACATCCTCTTCTTCAATCTCATCATCTCCATATTTTATTGCTTCTAGTTCTGCAAAAGTGACCTGCTTCCTGAAGAATTTCTAAACATTATCCAGTTTTGCCTTGACCTCTTTAATCTGATCCTTGCTCAAAGCTGGAGATGATATCTTCCTTTCAAAGTCTGTGTTCTTGGTTTTGCTGCTTGATGCCAGATTCTCAATCAACCTTGTAGCTTCTTCAGGATTCCTAGTGCTGAAATTTTCTTCACTAGCTGTGTCCAAAGCAATCTTGTACTGTAGTCCAATACATCTAAAGAACGTGCTGAGAAGTTGCACTTTGTTGAACCCGTGATTTTGACAATCTCTTTAGTATGATTTGAACCTGATCCAGGAGGTTCTGAAAGATTCTGAAGGGTCCTGTGAAAAAGTAGCAATCTTGCTCCTCAGATCTTCTGCTCTTGCATCATCAAAGAAGTTACGCAAGAAATCGTTCTTGATGTCAGTCCAGGATGTCAGGGATCCTGGTGGTAACTGCTTAAGCCAATATAAAGTTTCTCAAGCAAGTGAGTACTTGAAAAGCTTACAAAAGAGATAGTCTTCGGGGACTCCATTAGCTTTGATAGCAGTCACTAGATCCTTATATCGCTCCAGATGATCCATAGGGTGCTCATGTTGCAACCCATGGTTAGATGTTTGGGCTACAAGTCTGAAGAAAGTGGGCTTTATTTCAAAATCATTTCTCTGAAAAACTGGAGGACGAATGGCGGATCTGTTGGCGTAAAACTGGTATGGACGGTTGTAGTCATTCAGTGTTCTCTGAGCAGCTTGGGCATTAGCTTCAGGTTGAGCTGCTGCAGCATATGCTTCTGCTTCTGTATCAGGGATTATGGTCCCCTGATCGTCTATCTTTTGACCTGCTGCATTACGCAGATCATCGTGGAGGTCATGCAGGTCTCCATTCACATCTCGAGTCAATATTAAAGTCGTAACCATCTGAACTCCTATGCTTCTATCGATTGATGCAGGTATGATTCTGTTGATCAATGCTATGTGATCAGTGTCGGTCGATGCTCGAGTTCTGATGTCGGTCGATGCTGTCCGTAAAGAAGTCTCGGTCGACGAGGTATAGGTGAGTCGATCGATGCTTGTCGTCTTTCTTTGCGAATCGTACGTTCGAGTTTGTCGGGGCAAGAGAATAGTAGTTCTTGTCCTTTATTGCTTCTGGTGTGTCTTTGCATACACCTAAAAAACAAAGGAAAATAAAAATATAGTAACTTGAAAGTTGTAACAAACCTAGACTAAATCCTAGAAATTAAATCTAATGGCGATCAATGCTCCCCGGCAACGGCGCCAAAGTTGACATGGTGTGTTTTATTGTTCCAGCAGGGTATCAATATCCTAAACAATTAACTAGAACTCTTTTATGCACTCTAGCCTCTCTCTTTTTTCTCTGAATACATAAAGCGTAAATATAAAATCCTAAAACCTAGGTCAAAACTCGTCCAGGGCATTTTTTTCATTTGTCTCTAACTTGAGCTTTGAAATCGGCTGTCTGCGATTTGGACGTCGATTGATGGCAAGTGTGCAGAATAGATCGAACTTGGTCTTTTGAAATCGGTCGACGCCAAGGTTGTGTCGTCGATCGATGACAGTTTTGTAGTTCGACTCCTCAAATTGTGGGCTACAGATTATTCTCTTCTAAATGCTTCAAAATCTCCAAGTATCTCCATGTATCTCCAAAACGTTCCTGGACATGTAAATACTTGAAAGCATAGCCTAGACACACATAATAGATCCTAAATAGAGCCAATAACATGGCCTAAAACGGGTAATAAATAGGCTTTATCAAGCATCTCCCAAAATATCTTAGGAACATTGGTGTGAAACATCATGCTTGTTGCAACCTCCATAAGGTGGCTATTCTTCCTTTCAGCCACTCCATTTTGTTGTGGTGTGTATGGGCAGCTTGTTTGATGAATAATCTCATGTTTTGCGAAGTGGTGTTTGAAAGCATGGCTTGTATACTCTACACCATTATCAGACCTGAATTTTTTATCTTGGAATTGAAATGGTTAGTTACATAGTGTTGGAAGTTGATAAAGGCTTCTAAAACTATATCTTTGCTTTAAATCAAGGTGGACCATGTATACTTTGATTTTTCATCTATGAAAGTAACAAAGTACTTATGGTTTTCTCTAGCTGCACAGGGTTCTGTTCACACATCACAGAGAACTAGATCAAGGAATTTCTCATAGATTGTCAGAGACGAGACTTGGGAAAAACATATTTGAAGTGTTTACCAAGGATATAAGCCTCACAACTTTCAATTTTAACAGATAGGTTAGGTAACATTACTCCTAAGACACGAGCATGAGGGTGACCCAATCTAGCATGCCATAACACATTGCTAGCTAAAACAGAAGTGAAATCTGATCTAAGATTGGTGTCTTCAAGCAAATGCATCTCTCCCTTGCTCACACCTTTTCCCAGCATTTTACTGGTCTTAATATCCTGAAAGCACACATCATCCGGACTGAAAATAACCTTGCAATTCAGATCATTAGTGGCTCTTTTAACAGATAATAGAACTTTTTGTAAGGTGTCCCACAACTCCTTTACTGTTTCACAGTAGGAGTAAGCTTCCATTTTGGGTGTGAGATTTTCAGAGTGTATAGGTTGTGTGTGATGAACAATCTCTTTAAGAGCAGACAGAACTCGAAATGAAGATGAGAAGGGTCTGATCTAAACGTGTGTTACTTGAATCAGAAACAAGAGATTAAGGAGAGATTTGGATAGATTAAAGAGATTAAGAAAGAGGTATACTAAGGGAAACCGGTTCAAGAACACCTTTTGTTTATTAGGAAGTTGAGAGGGGAAATCCCCTTTACTCTCTTAATGTTTACATTAGAAAAAATGAGAAGCTACTGGTATGAACATAAGACGTAACCAAGCATGTAGAGTTAAACCATGGGGAGCGCCTAATTCAAAATATTTGGCCAGAAATGCTCACGTGCTTGGACAGGCTGTCCCTTGCTGGTTCTTGCCTTACCTTTTGACGAGTTAATAAGGGGAAGAACCTTATACACAAACGATCACCACACTCATAACCTTCCTTGGAAACTTCCTCATATATTTCCCTCCTTGGCACATCATATTCCTCAGCATCTTTTCCTCTCTTCACACGCAAGCCTCATTTGCTTTTGCTTGGATTACAAGTCGTGTGGATCTCTGGGTTGTACGGCCATGTACTATCAAGGCTGGTCCATACAGTTCATGCCATAAATTTTCACAAGATGTAAAACCCTTTTAAAATCTAAATGGTCGAGTGTTGAAGTTTATGGGTCTAGGTTTTGTCCGTACGGTCCGTACGGCCGTCCGTACAGCCGACCCCAATTTTTTCCAACTTGACCATTTGATCCCATAACTTCACCATAGGTTTCTAAAGGTAATTCTTGGAATTCTTCTTGATGTTTCACAGACTCTTGCACACTCAGAAGTACTCCAAAGGCTTCACAACACTTCTTGCAGATGTCTTCACACCAAACTATCTTCTTTGCTCCATCTCATCTTTACAAGTTCACACTTGTTCATTGTCAACTCTTCAAGTTAACACTCCCCCTCAAGCTTATTGATCAAAC